>VDFB02192061.1:0-23447 GCA_007258455.2 Sequoia sempervirens
TTATTGGAGAGATTATTGTTGAAGATGATTTGGTGTGTATAGCCTTGAATGGTTTCTCAAAGCACTAGGAAATTTTTGTAAAGTGTGTTGTCGGTAGAGATTGCCTACTCGACTGGGTGAGGCTTTGGGATGATTTTGTTCAAGAGGAGATATGTGAAGGTGCTCATCAAGGAGATCAGATGAAGAAGGGTCAAGAAAAAGAAAATATTGCTCTTGCAAGCAAGGGTAAGAAGAAGTCCAATAAAGAGCAAACAGAAGTTTCTTCTTCCAAGAGTGGGATGAGTTTGCATCATGATTTGAGAATTTTTTTTCTCTCATTGCATGTTTCTCAAGTTCAATTTCCAACAAGGTATGGTATATTAATATTGGGGCTTCTTTCCACATGATGGGAGTCAAAGAATGTTTCACCAAGTTGGAGGAGAAGAATTTGGATTTCTATATTGAGCTCAAAGACAATGCCAAGTACCATGCAACTAGTGTTGGCACAGTCAAGTTTTAGAGGGAGTCTAGCAAACCTCTATTGGTGGAGGACATGTTGTATGTCCCTGGCATGACAAAGAATTTAATCTTCATTTCTACTTTGGAAGAAAAGGGTTACATCATGAGCTTTGAGAGGGGAAAAGTCTATATTCATCCCAAGGATTCCAAGGTTGCAAAATCGATTGGCTTCGGGCATGGAAGCTTGTTTCAGTTACAGTTTGAGCCATTACATGTGTTGGTAAGTAGCTATAGAGGGCTAGGAGAATTGTGGCATAGGAGGATGGCTCACCTTCACCATGGAGCACTTAATATTCTCAAGGAAATACTAACAAGGATGCCTGAGATGAAGAAAAAAAAGCATGAGGTGTGTAAAGGTTGTGCACTTGGGGAATATGCCATGACCAATTTTCCAAGTAGCGACACTAGATCCAAAGGGATTTTGGATCTTGTACACTCAGATGTGTGTGGGCCCATGAAAATAGTATCCTTGAAAGGGTATGACTATTATGTTACTTTCATTGATGACTTCTTCAAGAAGACATGGATATAATTTTTGAAAAATAAATATGAGGTCTTCAGTAGGTTCAAAGAGTTTAAGGCTCTTGTGGAGAACCAAACTAGGAGGAAGATCAAGATACTTAGGTATGATAATGGATGAGAGTATACCTCAAATTCCTTCAAATATTTCTACACTTAGGAAGGTATCAAGAAAGAATTGACAATTTTGTACAACCCTCAGCAGAATGAGGTTGTTGAATGAAAAAACATGGCTATAGTTGGAGCAGCCAAGGCCATACTTCATGATCAGGATCTGATTTGGTTCTTATGGGAAAAATCTTGCAATATAGTTGTATATTTGCAGAATAGGAGCCATCACAATTTTTTGGGAAAATTGACTCTAGAAGAGGCATTCAGAGTAAGAAACTAGATTTGGGGAACATTTCCATCTTTGGATGCCCTGTGTATTATCACATACCTATGGAGAAGAGAACCAAGTTGGGTATAGTGAAACTTCTAAGGCCTATCGGGTTTACATTCCTACCCTTAGGAAAAAAATTGCTTACAAAGATGTGAAGTTTGAGGAAGAGAGGGATCTTCAGAAGTCTAGCAACTTGATGAATGAGGAGGAGCAATCACCCATGGTTGAGGCAGCAAAAATTCTTCAAACTTTAGTCACACAAGCTAGAGAGCAGAGCAAGCAGGTTGAGTAGGCTGGTCAGAAGGAGGAACAAATAATTCCTCAACCTCATATTCCTATTACCGAGAAGAAGAGAAACATGATGGCTGAGCAAACTCTTAGAGAGGCCCAAGAATATGTTGGTGATCCACATGATTTAGTCAGATAGAGAAAGGCTCCCAGATGTTATTTTGAATATGTGGCACTTATGAGTGAAATAATTGAAGTAGATCCTTCCAACTTTCAGGAGGCGTCCTAGCACCAAGTATGGAGGGATGCCATGGTGGAAGAGTATTCTTCCTTCATGAGGAATAGTGTGTGATAGGTAGTACCACGACCAAAAGGTGAGTCTGTAGTGGGCTTGAGATGGTTGTATAAGATTAAGCACGCTGAAGCTAGTAGTGTGGAAAAATTCAAAGCCCGGTTTGTTGCTAAGGGGTTTTCTCAGAAAGAAGGGATCGACTATGATGAGACTTTCACTCTAGTAGCCAAGTATTCATCCATAAGAGCTATCATTTTTGTAGCAGCACAGATGGGTTGGAGGATTCACCAAATGGATGTAAAGACAACCTTTCTCAATGGAGTCATTGAGGAAGAGATTTACATAGAACAACTAGAAGGATTTGAAGCACATGGGAGGGATTCTCATGTATGTAGGTTGAAAAGAGCACTATATGGGCTCAAGCAGGTTCTTAGGGTGTGGTATTCATGTATTGATGGTTACTTGCAAAGCGTGGGCTTCATCAAGAGTTAGGTAGATCTAAACCTGCACCATGTTTAGGTGAAGGGCGAACTTCTTATATTGGTGTTGTATGTTGATGACCTATTTCTCATAGGTTCATAGGATCTCATATCACACTGTAAGAGGGATCTTGTAGGAGAGTTTGAGATGAAGGACTTTGGGTTGATGCACTAATTTCTAGGATTGGATTTGTGGAAGAAAGAGGGAGAGATCTTTCTTGGACAAGGGAAGTACTTACTCGATATCCTAAAGTGATTCAGGATGGAGAACTATAAGCTCGTGTCCATACCACTTGTGACCAACTAGGAGAAGATTGATGCTTCTAGATTAGATGAAGTGGACTCAACTTTATATAGATAGTTGATAGGATCTCTTATCTATCTGGTCAACACCAGGCCAAACATTTGTTTTACAGTGAACTCAGTCAGTTTATGGTGGAACCTAAATGTGTGCATTGGATAGCTGTGAAGTATGTTTTGAGGTAACTCCAAGGCACAATTGATTATGGGTTGAAGTATGTTTAGTAGGACGAAGTGAAGATGGAGGGGTTTACTGATGTAGATTGCGAAGGCAGTACATCTAATCAAAAGAGCACTTCAGGGCGTTTTTCAATGTGGGATCAGGAGAAGTCTCTTGGTACAACAAGAAATAGAAGTCAGTTGCACTAAATTCTGTAGAGGCAAAGTATATGGCTACATGTGAGGCTATCTAGCTTTGAAAACTTCTAGCTAGGCTCTTTGATAAGGAGTTAGATCCTACAATCATTTATTATGATAATTAGAGTTGTATCAAACTCTCTAAGAATCTAGTGTTTCATGACAAGTCAAAGCACATTGAGATCAAGTACCACTTCATCAAAGATTGTGTGGAGAAGGGGACAGTAAAGCTCCAATACATTCCTATGAATGAAAAGATAGTAGATATCCTAACCAAGGCCTTGATGAAGAATAAGTTTTTTTTTCTTAGGGATAAGTTGGGTGTTGTGCAAAACACCTTCCTCACTAAGAGGGAGTGTTGATTTTTTTGTAGCTTGAAAGATGGAGTGTGGACTTTCTTTAAAGAAACTCGAGTTGGATTTTTATAAATAACAAGTCTTTTATTTTAATAGAAATTTTTTTAGTTTGTGAGGTTGAGATAAGATCAAGAGTGATTTTATGTGTGATTTAGCCAACTAATGTAAGGAAAGTTTCTTTTCTTGCACGTTGATGTATATCAGCAAGGCTCTATATATGTAAGATTGTTGTAACAAACTAGTATTGTATTTTTGAAAGAAAAGTTTGTTGTTAGGCTGAATAGAAGATCCAACATTTGCAGGTTTTTCCCCACACTAGGGTTTCCTTGATATATCTATGTTATTGTCTATTTGTGATTGGCTTCTTTTTTTTTTCTCTAGCTATTATTAGTTGTTAATTAACCCAGTGTATTAATTGTTATAAATCATATTTTTTTTCTATGATTTTATTATGCAATTAGTTTGTTGTTGGGTTATAAGAAATTAATAGATGAGAATATTACAATCCCAACAATCCCATGCTGTCAATTAGAATAAATAGTGTTTAATCATAGAGCTTAAAAATTTTAAAAGGAGGTAGAATGATGTAAACTAATTCTAGTGAAGTAGTGGACTAATTGGTTATTCTTTTTTTAATGGGGTTGTTTGTATTGTTCCAAATGTTGGGAAAAGTTATAAATATGTGTTATTTTGGAGAGTTAAAATCAAATGGCATGTGCTTAATAGGGGAAAAGGAATATTGTTATGAGAGCCCTGTTTTGGCTTGCTTAAGCTAATTATGTTCTTGTAGTTAAATGGGGAAACATGAGCACTTACATATGGTTGGAAACACCTTCCAAAAGGAGGCTTATTTTGGGGGAGAGAAACATGCATTCATTGTACATTGGTTGTAGCCTACAGGGAACATTGTCTCTAGGTATTTTAGGTTGAGATATATAAAACTATGTTGTCATACTATAAATCAAATCTTGTGTAACTATTTTGTTTCAATAAATATTTATTGAGAACTTTTGCATTTTTTTTTATCTAAATTAGTTTAACAATTTGTACATTATTCTATGCATCAACCTCTTTTTTGGGAACGACATCTTACACATGGAACATCAATTAATAGCTCACTTCACTAGAGTATAGTTTGAAGCTTTTAACTAAAAAATGTAGGATACTAGCACATATTTGCAAGATAGAAAAATGGAAATTTTTATAAATAAAATATTTGAAGTACAAAAGCTTCAACATTAAATTTAACTCTTCTTACAAAATCCTTCAAACACAAAATTAGAAAAAGCTAACACGATAACAATTTGTTTGATGAAAACAGGTATTCTCATACACTTGTGTTGCATCAACACTTTCTTTTCAGAAGATTCAACACTACATACAAGTACCTCAATTTATGGTTTATATCTATACAATTCATTATCTACTTGAAGGTTACACAAGATTAACGAGTATAGGAAATTTCTTGGCCTAGTAGGGCTTGAAACTAGTAAAATACAATGATTTGCGTGGTTGTTTATACTCTCATTTGATGCTCACAGATCTACTTTTTTTTTTATTTGTTGTAAATGTGTCTCCATTGTAATGCTACTTGTGTGGAGTGTTGAATGTGCCTCTAGCTACATGAAGCATAAATTTTTGCATACTTGAGAACACATTTACTTGGTGTATTCTTATGTTTTTTTCTATAGTGTTGGCATAGTTGATCTCCTTTCTTGTTTTGTGTTGTTTAGGGTAAACAAAGAGAAAAGGAAAAAAACCATAATTTAATCTATTTTTATTCATTTTAATCTTCATCAATGTTGAGTTGTGCATTGAAGAAATTTTCGTCTTCAAACTCAACATATAGAGTAGAAAATTCTTAAATTAATTGGTACATTGTTTATTTTCTCTTTTATTTGCTCTTTCAATGTTCCATGATGGTAGAAGCTATTCTCCCCATAAAAATGCATGTCTCAAACATGATAACATCATGCCCCATCCACTCATATTATGGCATCATTGTGAGATAATACTAATGGACTGATGTTTAGCCTCATGTCGTTAGTGACTATCATTAGGTGGCAACATATGCCAAAAAATCATTTAACGAGAAGATGGATGTGGCGACATATGACATGTTTTCAAAATAATGTTTTGAAAATCACAAAAGCTCACCATTTTGTTCATTATGAAAGCTTTGTTGAAACCCAAGGAATTTGCAAGGGAGTGGCAAGCATTTGGAGGAAGAAGCACAACTAGTTTTCGTGAACTGCAAACATTTGGAAGGGGGGGTGATAGAGAGTAGTTAGCAGGTATGTATATTTCCCACAATATTTTTTGTTTTACCATTTTACATACAAACTATGAAGAAATGAATGGAGGGTGGGTTGTGAAAAGAGGTTTTAATTTATATTCAATGGGGTTTACAATTTTGTTGATAAACAACATTTGAAATTTAGAAAAAAAATATTTTGAAAATCCAAAAAGCACACAATTTTGGTAATTAGGAAAGCTTCATTGAAAGTGGGCAAGCTAGCAAGGGAGTTGTAGGAATTTGGATGAAGAATCGGAGCTGGTTTTCATGTTGGAGATGTTTGGAAGAGGGAGCGATAGTAGGATATTAGCATGTATGTATATCTGCCACAATTTTTTTTATTTTTCCATTCTACATATAAGTTGTAAAGTAAATGGAGGCTAGGTTGCAAAAAGGGGGTTTTAATTCATATTCAACAGGGATTTCAAGTCTATTGGTAAACAATATTTGGTGGTCTTATGTATGCACTTTTCTAAGGAGAACATCCATTGCCATTAGTCACATAAATTTTTAGAGTTATTTGTGTGCTTTGTTGTCAAGGGTTTTTTAATTTTGTGTATTTCATGTTCACACTATCTATTTACATGTAATATGAATATTCAAGATAGACAATAGGAAATAGTGCATTAGGGTTTCCTTTTTGTTGTAGACTGAAAATGATCATGTGGTAGAATGTAAATGGCTACTAGATTTTTAAATGTTGCTAATAGTTTTCCCATTTATGCTAACTATATTTTGACCAAGCATATTCTAGGATTTGTGGGGCGCAATATGAAAATTTAGGACACATTAATGAAGGTTGAAACTTGTAAACTAGGGTTTTGTTCTCTATAATTCATACTCTGTAAATAACAAATTTTAATTATATTCATATTGTCTTTAAAATTTTAAGTTGCATAACACATAGTATTTTGCAACCTACAACCCAAATACTATTTTAAAACCCGATACACGTAACAACCCAATTGGTTACTCACCCCTCACCTTAATTTCATTTCTTTGATATTTCCCCTACCTACAACTCCTCTCTGTGCTCTCCACCTTTTACCTTTGAACAAGCAAAATGATATAATTCACAACAGAATTTTTTCCAACCTGCAACTAATTTTTATATTTTTATTTTTAAACACTATCTTATTGAAAAACAATAATTATTAGAATTTATATTGCAAACTCACTAATGTCACCCTCGAACTCTCATAGAATTTGCACACAATCTACACCAAAAATCAATGGTTTCTCATCGAAGGTAATACAAAATACAATGCACTGGTAACTTATATGGATAATAAAATTTAGCACACATTAATGAAGCTTGAAATGAGTAAACTAGGATTTGCTACTTTATAGTAAAATGAGAATAATTCATCTTCTGAGAGCCCTTCCTTAATTGTAACACATATTTTTAATAATATCTCATTGAATATACAAATATGAAATGATGAGAAATGTGAGAATAGATGGCTACAAGTTAACTTGTATTTAAAATAACTTATTCTCACCACTAGCCATACCATGTTTTTTATGTTGCAATTCACAAGGTACCAAAACTAGTGGTTTTCTAATTGTTTATATGTAGGTGTGTGATTAAAATAGAAAAAATACCATTGTGTTGTGAATGGAAAAATTAATACACTTTTGTATATAGTACAGTTTAGAAAGCATGGTTTATTTTGGGTACCTTGTGATGTGCAAGTTACAAAACACATGTTTTTGAAAGTGGAATATCCCATACTCAAACATAGTGTAATCATGTCATTCAATATTATGTGCTACATCTTCATATGACACACAAAGAGAATGGGGTGAACATAATCATCATAAATTTGGAAAACTCTAAAAATGAATTGCAACCAATGTGTTTTGGAAAGAAAATGCAAGATACAGAACACTACATGTTTGGAAATCTATAGTTTATTATATGCAACATGCGGTTGTCAATTGATGTTTTTATTTGAAATGTAGACAAGACATATTTATATAGTTATGGATACACTATAACAAATAGGCCTTATCCAAACATGAAGTTTTTGTTAACATGCACTCTATAAATTGGGGCAACTGTCACACTACATAGTGTTCAAAACACACTATGTATTTTAATGTACAAATCACAACAAGGACAACCTATGTGGTTATAATCTGTGTATACAAAAAAAAAAAATTGATTCAGAAAGCGATGGCTTGTCGTGGAAGATAACATAGAATACAATATGCTAGTAACCTTTATGGAAATAGAACTCTCACCCACAACATTGACAATATCTAGAAAAAATGTAGGAAATACTTGGTAACGATGCCATTTACTCCACATTTTCATCACCAAAACACTTCATCTGATCAACCAATTCGTCATTTTATCATTGTCTTGGCGGGCCCTAAAGCAACCATGTTGTGTATATTTTTATGTATGTTATAATACATTTTTATATGCTATTATGCCTTTGACATGTGTTTTTGTAGGGAGAATGGTTGCATCTATATCCCAATTAATCTTTAAATGAATGTTGGTATAAAAAATTTCATGTTAGAATACACACTATTTATTTCACATTCCAACCTCATATACAAAATATTTGATGAAATGTAGATTTTTATTGAACAAAAGCTATTCTTCCCACAAAAACACATGTCTTAGACATGATAACATCATGCCTCATCCCCCATATGATGGAATCCCATTGGATAAGATAATACTAATGGATAGATGTTTACCCCTGTGTCATTACCGACTACTGTTAGGTGGCAGTGTGCACACAAAATCATTTAATGATAAGATGGATGTGGCAGCATACGTAGGCCTATTTTCAAAATAAATTATGGATACATTATGACAAATAGGACCATTTCAAACATTCTCTCTTTTTTAACACGCACTTTATATAATGGGCCAACCTTCACACTACACATTGTGCAAAACACATTGTATGTTTTATGTTATCGTTCAGAAAAACACCAACCAATGTGGATATAATCCATGTATATATTCATGTCTACAATTCAAATAGAAACAACATGATTATTTTTGGTACTAGGAAAGTATAAATTATTTATTATTAGATGACGAGTGAAAGTATAGTGTGTTTTTGAAACCTTGTCAAATGTTGGTTATAAAACATGCCATGTTTTGAAACCTACAATTTCTCATACCCAACACATAATTGTCAAATGTTTTTGTCATTTGAAATGTAGACAAGACACACCTATAGTTAAGGATGTATTAGAAAAAATATGACCTTTCCAAACATGCTCATGTTGGTAACATGCAATTTATAGAATGGGGCAACCTTCATATTACACATTGTGCAAAACACACTCCATGTTTCAAGCTAAAGTTCACAGGGATGCCGACATGTGTGCTTATCAACCATGTACATCGAGGTTTGCAATTAAAATAGGAAAAACACTATTACATATAGTATTGGTAAAATACAACACACTTATCCTCAGTTGAGGATGCAAACCACGATGTGTTGTGGAAACCTTGTCAAATGCACATTGTAAAACACACCATGTTTTGAAACCTATAATTTCTTATACCTGAGACATAGTTGTCAAATGTTATTGTCATTTGAAATGTATACAAAGATATCTGTGGATGCAAATAATCTCCCAAAAAACACACATGAAAGTCATCATAGCATACAAAAAGGAAAGAGAACATACATAATATCATAGAAATGGTAGGTGTAGGGCCCACTAAGACAGGCCATGTCACTATAGTCGGTAACACCATGGGACTAAATGTGCAACTGTCATACTCCTCACATCTTATGACTATGTTTGAATGAAGATTTTAGAATGACCAAAATGGCATGATTTTTAGATGGTGGCATATGTTGCCACGTAATTCCACTATGAACTGAAATTCTCAGCATATGGGGCTAGGTGGCAGTAGTTAGTAATGGTATGGGGCTAAACATCTATCTATCAATCTTATCTTGTCACCATTCCATCATATGGGGGGATGGGGCATTAATGTTATCATGTCTAAGATATTTATTTTGGTAGGGAGAATAGCTAGTGCCCATATGTATAATTATGGATTTATTATAACATATACAACCTTTTGAAATAGGTTTCCATTGTTAGCATGCACTTAAATACAATACTCGAGTAAAATTTATGGAAATAAAACTCTTACCCACAATGTTGACTATATTTGGACAAAATGTAGGAAATACTTGGTAATGATGTCATTTACTCCACATTTTTGTCATCAAAATATTTCATCCCATCAGCTAATTTATCATTTTATGGTGGGCCCTACAACTACCATGTTGTGTTTTTTTTTATGTGTGTTATAATCTATTTTTGTATGCTATGATGCCTTTGACATGTGTTTTTGAGGGGAGGATGGTTGCAACGATACCCCAATTAATCTTTAAATGAATATTGGTACAAAAATGTGCATGTTAAAATGCCTCCTTGATCATAGACCTATAAAAATTCTGATAAGCCTTAGATGATATTGTTGTCAAACAGATTGCACCTGAGTGCTTGAATGATTAAATTCAGCAATCTGTTGAAACATGGGAACTATCTTCAGGCTGTGGGTATTCCTATGGTGAAGATAGACCTCCAGATTCTAGGCTGGTTACTATATGATTCTTAATTAAAAACTGAGTAACTTATGTTGGAAAAGGGATAGAAGTATATAAAAATGCACGTAAAACTATAAATTAATGGTGATTCACCTGATTGACAAAGACTTGCAACTATGATTCACAATAAACTTCAGAAAAACTATCCACACAGGTCAATTTTAATAGTTTGACCACAAAAATGATTCTAAGGAAGGCTTGAATAAATCACCTTTGAAGGAAAATAGGGTTTTCTCAGCAAAGAAGAATAGATTATTTTGTTACACAACCCTTAACCTATGATTTTCACTATTTTGAATGCATACAAATACAAATGAGACAAAATTTTAAAGGTTTTGATATTAAACACAATAAAACTCCATCAAATCATTCATAAAAAACAACATAATGACAAGGAAGACTTTTGATTTCACTAAAATCGAAGGAATCTTTGCAAAATGACACACATAAACCTGTAAACCAATTGTTGTATTAATCTGAATATGAAAGTTGAGTTACATGATAATTCACTTTGTAGAATGCAAAGGCTAAAAAACAAGAACTAGCGGAAAAAGATAAACTTTTTCCAATATATACAATAAGATGCAACTTCAAAGTGCATGAAGGTGAAACTGAAAATCAATTTCAGTATGGAAAAATGACAATTCCAAGGAAAAATCCGAGCAAAAATAAATATCCCTGAAAAGAAGGCTCCAACTCATGCAAAAATGAGTGTATGATGATCCAAACTCGAGGTCAACTCATAACTAAACTATAGAGCACTCAAACTGCACTGAAAATCCCTAAAAAAGTGGACCCAAGCATGTGAAAATCATCTTGTTTTTGTCAATCCGCCCATGATAACTAAAATTCCATCCTTGTATTATGCATGATCAATCTTTAGTTGATAATCTAATGTGGAACTGAAGTAAAATGCCAAAAATCTTCATAACTTGCATGAATAACACTTTCTCCAGTTAACTTTACTTGCATTCTGCATGGATCTCCAATTAACTTAACTTCACATAATATTTTTATTTGCATTTTAAGATGCTAAATTAATTAAATGATTTATAGTGTATCATTTAATTAAATGGCTTACATTGAATAATGCAAATAAAAGATAAAGAATAATGTTAAATTAAAAAACTTAACCTCCACCTCACGGCTTCATACACGCACTTAGCATATATTTTGAATATGCATTCACCATTAAATAAATACAGCCAACCATATCTTGGCACAAAAAACATAATGGGAAAATTCGACCACATAATTATACAACATTTGGGAGCCCACGAGGAAATAAGACAATCATTTTGTCTTTCTTTTATTAAAAAGTCTCACCAAAATTACCAAGTCTGTGAATGCTAAAGGAAAAACCATCGAACCCTAATCACTTGCTATCATTTTCTCTTTGACGTTTTGGAGAGAAGCTTCATGAAGAAGTTGGTCGCCGACCTGGTTAGGTTTTCTAAGAATGGAGCTCAAAAATCCACCATACCTTGTTGTTTCTAGGCCAAATCTTATTGATTTTATCAAGGTAAGTTCTTCAGTTACCATTTGGAGGTACCTTGACTCCATTGCATAGCATTTTCTGAGGTTTTTAAGCCACAGCTGTAGGATAACAACTAACGTATTTTATGATTCTATTATTTGTTGTTCTTCAATTGTTCTAGGCTGCCATTGAATTTCTAGCAAGCTCACCATAAATGACAAGGCTTTAAGCTTTTGAGACTCAATCTATAAGAGGAACCCACAACTTTACTTGTATCTTCTGACATAGAAATTGTGGTAAGCTTCAAAATAATTTATCTCTTTTCTGCATGATTCTTTGAGTGCTCTTTATACTTGTATGAGATTGAAGCTCTTGTAGCTAAGATCATATGGATTTATGTCTCTGGTCACAACTATCTCTATGCTTTTTTGTTGTTCTAGCTTTTTATGTGACAAGGGGTGCCATATTATCCTGGTTCAAAACTTTGAAAGAGACAAACAGAATCTCTACATTTTCTTTTATATTCTGAATATGGCTTTAACAATCCTCATCTGGGTACATGTGATTCATTGCATTCTGTATTTCTTAGAGTAAACCCTCATGTGGGTAACAATAAATCTATATTTCTTTCACTAAAACACCATTTTTGAGAAAAGATCATTGTATAAAAGCTAAAAATAGTGACAAACCTATATTTTTAGTTGCATATAAAAAACCCAAGTTGTTCTGGTTATTTATGAAAGAATCATCTTATAAGGTTGCGACCAATCATGCAATTTTTGTACCATGAAATCTGCACACATACATTTATAGCTTTAAATCTTTTTCATGCTCTCTATCTGGCCTTCATAAAACTCGAACCATGCTTACTTTGTCTTCATTATGTATTTACCTCAAAACTCTCATAGGCCTGCCCAAAAATTTCTGTATGTTTTTGCCATTAAAGGATACGAACCTCATGGCATTCTACATATATTATTATGACTTGCAGGATGCAGCTTATTGAGCCAACTCTAGTTGATCCGATTGTAGCTCATCATGTTCATAATGAAGAACCTTAATGTTGTTAATAATTCAATGAATGCTTCTTTTCATCTCTTCTTTAGAAGAGATTTTGATGTTTTAAGAGAATATAAGACTATACTGGGGTCTGCTCTTGTATATCTTAAATAGTGAAGAGCTACAAGGCTGTCCTCTAGCTATGCATTCATGCTTGTAACTACCATCTATCTATTTTTTCTCTTCCTATAAGTGAACACTTTTAAATGCTTTGATTTGACACCTGAAATACATATATGCTCATTCACTTTTATCAGTTTTGTAGCAGTTGTCTTGTTCATGACTGTCCTTGATATAAAGCTCTCATATATATGAATGTTGTTTGCTCACTTATCAAATGTTTGTAATATTCTCCATTTTTGTTTATCAAGTCTCTTACAGACTATGTTTGTACCCAGAGGTTGTTTAAAAAAAATAGTTATGATGACTTGATATCTTGTTCTCCCTTCAGCATAAAGGGCTCAATGCCTCAAAAATGTAAATATGAATGAAAGGAAAAGTTGAAAAAAAGGATAAAAAATGAAATTTATGCTCTCTTAACATGTTCCTTTGATTGTTCTATTGACTTATGAGAAATAAAATGCCTTGCTCAATCTGTTTCCATCATGTTGAAATAGAAACTGCTTATGAAGTTGTTATTCACAGCAGTCTTATTTGGTGACTGTAATTTTAAATATTTGATAACTCTCAACTAATGATGTGAATGAGAGATGTCCTTATGATATGTCGGGCTCAACTCTTCTGGGAGCCCATTTTTCTCCACCTATCTGATGAAAATAATCATGAACATAATGAAAAACCATGTGCAGCAACTGCACTTTATTGAAAACACAAAAAAACTCAAATGAAACATTCCAATAGGAATTTATTGAAAGCATAACTGAAACTAAAACCTATTCTACTATGTACAACTAAAAGCTTGATGCTTAATAACATTGTTTCAAGTGAATCTCGTTCACAGGGATTAGCAGTACTTCACCATCCAGCTTTGAAAGTTGAAATGCATTGTGTTCCTTCTTTTCTGTAATAATGTGCGAGCCATCCCACATGGTGTCAAACTTTGTATGTTTTTCAGGCCTGCTTTTGAGCTCATCCCACTTGAAAACTAAATCACCTTCACTGAAGATCCTTGCTATTGCTTTCTTATCGAATGCCCTCTTCATTTGAGAATGATGAATCTAAAGCTTTTTGTAGGCTTCCTTTTTGGTTTCTTCCAACTCTATTAATTGAGCAAGCCTGAATTACATTGGTTGCTCCTCAAGTAACTCAAGCTCTTTTATATAACTCAAAGTTGGCAATTCAATTGAGATAGGCAATTTGGCTTATTTTCCATAAACCAAAACATATGGTGAAAATCATGTTGATAGTTTTGGTGTAACTCTATCATCCCATAGGGCTAACTTGAGTTTGTCATGCCATGACCTCTGATTATCTTCAATAATCTTCTATATGATCTTAATCAGATTATTATTTTTTGATTCAGCATGTCCATTACCCTGGGGGTAATAATTGGATGAAGTATTCAGATAAATATTATGTTTTACTAACCAATCTAAAACTCTTAAACCAACAAAGGCCAAAGCATTATCAGAAATAATTGAATCAAGTATACCAAACCTGGAAACTATGTCCTAATAGAAGTTTAAAACTAATGTTTCATTTGCATCTCTTAATGCAATTGCTTCAGTCCACTTCTTAAAGTAGTCTATGGCAATTAAAATCCATTTGTACCCAGCACTCGAGGGTGGATTGATTGGACCAATAAAATCAAGTCCCCACTTTCCAAATGGCTGCTCAACCTGAATTGGATTCAGGGACAAGGCTGCTAACTTTTGTTTTCCTACAAAAAGTGAACATTTACTACATCTTCTGACATAAGCTTGAGCATCTTTGAAAAGATCTTGCCAATAATATCCAGCTCTCATTATTTTTAGAGTTGTAGTATGTGGTGCAAAGTGACCTCCAATAGGTCCATCATGGAATTCCTCAAGAATTGTTTCAGTCTGATTTGGGTAAACACATCCTTGGAACACACCATTAAAATCCTTCCTATAAAGAACACCATCAATTTTTGCATATGGAATTGCTTGCAATCTGTAATATCTTCGTTTAGACTTGTCTAAACCTTCTGGACAATCTCTAGTATGTAAGTAATGGATCATTTGATTGATCCAATCAGCTAAATAGGCTGTAATAACGGGTTTTTCTTCATTATTTAGAACTGTAGCAACTTTTTCACTATTGTTTTCTTTGTTTTCTGTGAGTTGTTCGCATAGGCCTTTTCCTCTAACAAGCTTGGTAACCTTTATGATGATTTCATACTCCATGACTTTGGTTATCCAGCCTTCTCTCTTGTCATTAATGTCCTTATTCAGCAGAAACTCCTTGACTATTGGGTGAGCTACCAATAGATGTATCTTATTATTAGACAGCATATGTCTGAACTCTTTCAGACTTCTCACTACAATGAACACATACTTTTCAACGAATGAATACCTAGTTTCATAATCATGTAAAACTTGACTAAAGAAAGCTATAGGCTGCTCCATACCTTCACTATTTTGTTGATAGAGCATTGTGGAGATGGTATCCACTCCTCTAAATGCATACAGTATGAAATCTTTATCAAAGTTTGGATTAATAAGAGTAGGGATTGCTACAAGTGCCTCTTTAATCTACTCAAAAATGTTCTTTCCTTTTTTTGTCCAGTTGAATTGAATTTTTTTCTTCAGCATGGTTGTCAATGGATACAATAAAGCTATAGAATTAGGAATAAATCTCCTCATGAAGTTTATTCTTCCTAGAAAGCTCTGCAAACCCTTTTTGTGAGCAGGCAGCGGTAAAGCCAATATGGTTGCAATCCTCTCTGGATCTATAGAAATTCCATCTTTAGAAACAATGTAACCCAAAAGTTTACCTTCATGAACAGCAAAGATACTCTTTTTTGGATTTAAAGAAATTCCATATTCTCTACATCTTTCAAAAATCTATTTAAGATGCACAAAGTGATCATCAGTATTTCATGAGAAAATAGTGATATCATCTAAGTAAACAAGAACAAACTTGTTTATCAAACCTTGGGGAGCCATATCCATTGCTCTCTGAAAGGTGGCTCCCGCATTTGACAATCCAAATGGCATCTTTTTGTAAGCCATAGTACCCCACTTGGTGGTAAAAGTTGTCTTGTATTGGCCTTCCTCCCTAACCAAAATCTAGTTATAACCTGAATATCCATCCAGCAATGAGAACCTTTCAGATCCTAAAACAACCTGCAATATTTGCTCCATTGAAGGCAGCGGGTAGTGATCTTTGAGTGAAGCTCTGTTTAGATCACGAAAATCAATGTACAGCCTTATCTCTCCACTCTTCTTTCTGACAGGCACTAAATTTGATACTCAAGAAGTGTGCTTGATTGGAAATATTATACTACCTTCGATCAGCTTGTATAATTTTGTTTTCATTAGATGTTCTAACTTTGGATCCAAGGGCCTTTGCTTTTGTCTTACCAGTTTTGTGTTAGGCTCTAACTCAATTGTATGTTGAGCCAACTTAGGGTTAAAACCCTTCAAATCTCCATACTGCCAGGCGAATATGTCACTGGATTCTTGGCAAAGCAAGATAAAGGCTTGTTGATCTTCCTTTGTATAGACTTTTCCAAGCTTAAGCAACTTGTCCTTGAATATTTCTATTGATTCATAATGCTCCTACTTCATTACGATGCTTAATTTATCTCTTCTAACCTAGTCATTAGTGTTGAAGATGGATTCAAGGGTCACCAAACCATTTGGAAGCTTGTTAGACTTTAGTTGCATGATTTGATCACCATATTGTTGATCAAATTTTTGCTGATTTCTAGCAGAAAACTCTGCTTCTTCCAACAGAAAATGAATTATCTGTTCATCACTATCAAAAATCTGCCAACTTACATTATTATCAAGTACTAAAGGTCTGACAACTACATTCACATATTTTCGTACCTCCACATTATGAATTTCAGTCGAAATGTCAAATTGTGACCCTAGAGCAACAAGTTTATCAGCTTGCTTATTCTAAATTCTTGGTACTGATTGCAGATTAAATGCATCAAACTCCTCAATTAAATCCCAAACATGATGCTTATACAATTTCAGCAAATCATTCTTTGTTAAATTCAGATTCCTAACTTGATTTTCTATCAATTTTGAATCACTATACACCTGTAAGCACTTAATCTTTCTTTTCCTGGCCCATTCTAAGCCATGTATTAATGCTTCATACTCAGCAACATTATTAGAATAGTTGAAAGCAAATCTAAAAGTTGAATAATACCATTCTCCTTCAAGAGAAATTAAAATAGCTCCTCTACTAGCACCAATTTTACTTATGGATCCATCAAAATACAACTTCCAAAGCTGATCAATCTGTTGTACTTCCTCCTTGACTAGATTTGGAATAGTTGCAACGGTCTCCTAAATCATATAAATTCCAAAACCTACTTCGTCTATGAGATTGAACAGATCAACCTCGTGATTCTCGGCTGCCCACTCATCTAGATTTGTGTTAGGTATTCCTTCTATAGGTACAGTGGGGTTGAGGGTCATGGATTGATCCTCCTGATCATGGAAAGCTAGGTTTGCATTTATGGGATTTGGAACATAAGGCTCAATATGGTCTTTAGCCTATGATTCTAACTTAAGTGTGACTCTAGTACCATATCTGGTTCTAAAAAGCATGTGTGACCAGTCTGATGATAGATAATCACCTAATTTTGTGGTGAAATATCTAGATAGGCAAATGGAAAAATAAGGTGGGAGATCAATGATATATATGTCCTGTGAAATTTGAAAGTTGGGATAGGCATGCAATGTAAGAGGAAAATTTTTAATAACTCCTATAGACTTTACAATTGTACTATCCAACTAAACTACCCCTTTTGACAATGTTTCATACTCAAGTCCTAGCTTATCTACCAGTTGTTTACGCATAATTGAGTTGCTTGCTCCACTATCGATCATGCAATTATGCACTATCTTATCACCAATTATGCACTATTCTATCAACAATCTCGTCACACTATACATCATCATGTTCATGTTTCCAACAACCAAAGTCTTCAACAATCCCCCCTTTTTCATTGATGGAAACATGCTCTCACTCTTCAAAACTAGTCAAAATTCTCTGAAACTACTCTCCCCCTTTGACATCAAGGGAAAATGGCTCATAGCTATGTAAAGGTGAAAACTACTCTCCTTATATAAGTATACACATGAGAGTAACTCCCCCTTAATATACAACACACTTCTCTAGTAATCATTTTTTTAAGAAATATCAAGTGACTCCCCCTAACAATGTTATCCATTAAAAACAACAAAAAATAATACTGCAACATTATCCACTACTTCTGCATATGTACATTGAAATTAGAAATCTACATAAATAAAATAAAATGTACACCAACTAGCAAAGAGTAAAATACCCTTGTTATACACCTTCAATTTTGCAAGGTGTGCCTCCCAGTCCTTCGTCACTATCTCCCAATCCTTCTTAGCAAAGGAAAGTATATTGCACTAGCTCTCAAACTGAATAAGGAGAACTTCTCCTTCATCTGTGGTACTAGGAACTAGATTATTTTATGTCATCTTATCTACACTTGCTAACACTTTGTTCAAATATGTAAGCTTCACACTTACCAAATCTCTAAGGTGACTATACTGCATAATGATATTTTCTTTCTATTCATGTAGTAGGAAGAACTATGCATGCATATTCTCTATTTTTGCACTTGTTGCACCATCTGCATCATTTATCAGATCATAAGAACCATGTCCCTAAGAAATTTGTGACTCTATTGATTCCATTTGATCCTTTATTCTCCTTGTAGAATCGGGTCATTTTAATCAAAATTGAAACAAAAATTTTGCTTCATCCTCGCATTTTTAAACATCTCTCAAGTTGCCTTGCAATGTGTCAAGTCTAACACTACACTTATCAGATACTTCGATTATTCTCCTATCATTCAACTTATATTGCAAGGTGTGCGCCCTTGTCTCCTTGTGTTGTACAACATAGTGCTTAGGTTCATTAACTCCAGTGGTTGAATAGAGCATTAATAGGCCAATCTTTTGGAGAAACAAAAACCATATGTGCAACAATTGGTATTAGAGCCTGGGTCATGGGTTTGAAACCCTCACTTGTGCTAGGGATGATTGTTGCAAGGTATGCACCCTTGGTCTCCTTGTGCGATGCAGCATAGTGCTCGGGTTTATGACATGGCTTAACCATCTCTCATGGATTCATTAACTTTGGTGGTTGTATTGGGAATTAATATGTCAATCTTTTGGTGTGACAACAACCTTCTTTACAACACCCTATTTTCCATTTTTTTTTTAATTTCTCTTCCAAAACAATAGAATAATCCTTAAAATAATCTATCAATAGCTTCAACTTTTGCTAACCGAACAAGGAATTATCAATGGTTGCACTAGGAATACCTTCTTGCAACACCTTAAAAAATTCTTCAATAATTTTTGCACTCTTTTGGTGGGTTTGCAATATCTTTTTCCTTGTAGAGGCATGAAACACGTCACCAAGTTGTAGCTTGTTCAGGGAGAGATCTTTCTCATATCAACTTGTCCTTGTTATATGGGTATTTGTAGAAGTTGTGCAGACACCATTGGTTCAAACTATAACTGCATATCCTTTCTCCTTCTCTATGATATTAGAGAATTCTTCTACATTCTTTTCTTATTTAGTAGGCTTCTCATTATTTGAATGAGGCAATTTTTCATCCTTTTGTTCCTTAGACTTATTTGGGACTTCTTCTTTTTGCTCATTATCCTTCTCCATATTCAAAGGAGGAAAATTCTAATCATTTTGAGCTTCCTCTTTCTCTGGGATATCCTGCATATCATCTTCCTTCTATTATTCAATAATATTTTCCATAATTGGAGGGGCATTATTAGTAATCATTTCTTCAAGATTACACATTTTGTAACTCAGGCACATGCTCATGTTGTGCATTATTAGGCTCATTGTTTTCCAAGATAGATAAATCATGCTAAATTTGATCTCCACTATCTAGAGGGACTCCCAACCCTTTAGCAGGCTCTTCAACCTTTTGCAGAGTATCATTCTTTAGTGTTTCAATGTCCTCTTTGTCTCTACTCATTAGTGTGTTGACTCTCTCTTTTTTAATTTCCTATTGTACAGTTTAGACAATTTGCATTTGTCTTCATGTGTAAGAGAAGAACTAATCTTCTCCAAGGAAAATACTTTTATCTTCACAACTTCTTCAATAGCTTCTTGCCTTCTTGCAATTAATTTTTTTTCAAGTTATCAAGCAATTGGTCCTTAATTTTATCTAAACCAGCATAAAATGTTACCATGTACTTAACGATGGTTGTCTTTTCCAAAAGACCAAAATCTAAAATACTATTAAACAAAGCATCAAACTTCAAGGGGTTATGTTCCCTTATTGGAGGAATCTGTTGGGGTTATGTTCCCTTATCGAAGGAATCTTTTCTTTCTTTTTCTCCTTTCCTTTAGCTAATTTTACTTCTCCTTATGTCTTCTTTTCTCTTTACTTAATAATAAAAGCTTTCTTTTCTTTTTGCATCTCTTCTTCACTCTCAATATCAACAATATCAACTTTAGCTCTTTTGGCACTAGTCTCTTCCATAGTGGCTTGAGACTTCTTTCGGATCAATTGTGGTGCTTTTTCTACATCATCCTCATCTTCACAACTGATTTATCTTTCTCTAGTGGCATTTTCTTCTCTTCTCCTCTTAGGAGGCATTTGTTGCATAGATGGGATAGATGTTTCTTTCTTCTTTGAACTTCCTACAGCTTTTATTCCAAAGGATTTTGGAACAATGGGGGAGGGGGTAGAAGTCCTGACTGACCTTCTTATACTTGGAGTACCCTATAGATAAATAGTAGTAGTTTTGTATTTCTTTGTGGAACCCTTAGGTGGGTTCACTATCTCTTCCAACTAAGTTTTCCTATTTTCTACATTCTTCTTAATATCTTTCTTTTTCTTCTCCAAATTCACTTGATTGGATTTCTCTACAAATGTGCCAAATATGTCCACAGATGGATCTCTTGGCTTGCTCAACACAACTTTAGCAAAACTGGTAAGCTCTACTTCAATCACTCCATATGCAATTTTTGGAACCCAAATACTTTTGGGTTCAACTGCTTCCACAATACAATGATCTCTACTAACCAGAAGTTATATCATTTTTATACTTTTCAACTAGACTTTTTAGAATGTTGTACCTTTCTTACATTTTTTCATAAAAAAGTCTTGAAGAAACCCCACAACATAGAATTTTGGGTTTTTGAGTTCCCTAACCTTCTCAAGTGGTCTCTAATTTGAGAACAAGAATATTGTCCAACCAAACAATATTCTTTGTACTAGAAACTTCTCTAAGAAAATAAATCAACAAAAATATAATTAGGGTACCATACCAGAAGGGGTACCAAGATTCTTTGGTCTTCTACAGGTTCTCCATCAATTATTTTAGGAGTTCACACAAATCAATGTCCAGACCTTCTTTCACCATCTGGTGAGCAGTGTGAATAGTGGTAAATCATCTCCTATCAATTCATTTACCCAATATTCTGCAATCTTTGTTGATCATATTCTTCCATTTTTGTGAAGATATAAATTTGCACATCCTTTGTGTGCATCACACTATATGGAACCCTAAAAATGCTCCTTCAAGGTCTATCTCCATGGAATTATAAGGGTGTTTCTTAAACTTTGTTCTTTTTTGCTCCAAGACATCAATTACTTGTGAAGTAAACATCTTGAATCACTTCTAAAACTAATTTTAAGCATGAAATGATAAATACCTTTGAATTATTTACTGTTAGGGTTTCACACAACAACTCAAAATCACTTAAATTCACCAATTACAAATAGCTTAATCATGTGTAAAATCATATATAAACACTTTTCCAATGACCTAAAAATGCATTGATTGTAGTTGATAGTGTTAGGTCAAAATTTTGGGAAACCTTCATAGTGTTATCACAAGCACCTTCAATCACTCCACAAAATTTTACAAGAAATTTCATACTAGAAATACTATCAACAAATCAACTATGTCAATTTACACATGTACCAGTGTGCTAGATTCATCAACACCACATATTTAAATGGGGGGGTTGGAATATTTTCTACTAAAACTCTCCCTGAGCCAAAGCTCTTCATCTAGTTTTTGGAGAAAACATCTGGACCAGGGGTTGGCATAGACTCACTTTTCACTTCACTCTCTTCTTTATTTTTCTAGATTGTGTTCATTTCCTTCTTCATTTCAACTAGATCAATCTTCTTTATTGGATTACTCTTCTTTTTTGAAATAGAGGGTTTCACATTCTTAGATCTACAAAACCTAGCTATGTGTCCTGGTTTATTGCAATAATGACATATGACACCTTTTTTTTTAGAAAAATTACTTCTTTCCATTTTAGATCTACATTCAAAAGTATTATGTCCAAATCCATTGCATGTATAACACTAACCATTGAAAGATTGAAACATCATACCATTAGTGTAACCATTCATCATCTGACTTATGCATTCACTAGCTTTATGAAAAAATCTATTACATGTATAGCACTGACTGGGGAATGATTATCCATTCTAATTCATTCTACTTCTACACTCTACAACTCTATGTCCAAACTTATTATACGAATAACAGTAACCATTAAAAGATGAATACCTTTGTGTAGTAGGTTATTTGATAGGAGGCCTTTTGAATTCTTTCTTCCAGTTTTGGACTCATCTGGGATTACTCTTCTTATCATTCTTCCTTTAGAGTTGTTTGAAGTTTGATTCTCCTTTGAACTTTCTCCTTTTTCAAACCCTAATCCTTCTTTGTCCTTGGAAGCCTTTTTATTTGTAGTCATTTCATCAAGCAAGGTGGAGCTCTTCTTGAATTTTTCATCTTGAATCTTTTTTTCTCTAGATTTCATCTCAAAGTCATAATATCTTGTTCAATCTTTGAACATTTTTCATATTTATCATTCAATTTGGCATTTAGGTAGTCTTCAACTCTTTTTCCTTCTTCAACTTGCACTTTCAGACTAGTGATAATATCATTTGATTTCTTGAGATTATCATTTGTTTCCTTGAATTTCTCTATATATTTCTTGATTTTCTCTCTCAACTTCTTGTTACACTCATCTGCATCAAGATCCTTTTTCGCATCTCTATTCTCAGCTTCTACTTTATCCAAATCATAAAGGGTTGATTTGATTTCTCCTTTCATGTCAACTACATAATCTTCTTCAGTAAACCCTTCAAGGATAATCTCTTCTTAAGGAATGGGATACTTCCTTGTAGCCATGTGTTCAACCTCTAAGATCTACCACAGTGATCAAGCTAATTGAAGGAACCAAGATTTGATACCAATTGTTGAACACCCAAAATACTGAGAGGGAGGGTGAATCAATATTTATTGAAACTCATTAACTTCATCAATTCAAACATCCATTTAAATAATCATATTTAACTTGTAGTAAATGAAAGGAACATAATAGCATGCACCACATAAAATAACACAAGAACACTAGATTTACATGGAAAACCCTTGAAATGGAAAAACCATGG
>VDFB02192062.1:0-17456 GCA_007258455.2 Sequoia sempervirens
CAACACATATGGACTAATAGTTAAACACAAAAAATCTATTTGTTGTTATAAAAACAACACATAATGATTTAAAATACAACTTATATTGAACACATATGGACTAATAGTTGAACACAAAAAATCTATTTGTTGTTATAAAACAACACATAATGATTTAAAATACAACTTATATTGAACAAAAATGGACTAATAGTTGAACACTAAAACTTTTTGAAAATCCTTCACATTTAATGGGAAAATACATGTTATTTATTGTGCTCACCTTTTATATTTGTAATAGGAAAAACTATTAATATAAAATTATCCAATGCTTGTACTGATGGAACTTCAAATTTTGTTCCTAATCTTTTCACTCATGCCCTGCCTTATGTCACTGGTCTTTCATGGTGTTGGAAAATTTCTTAGGGTTGGGGTTTTAGCTTTGTCTTCATATTAAACCCTTGTGTTTACCTAATTCCTTGGTCAGGATCTATTTCGCCATTACCTTTTTTGAATGGTTTTAAAAACATCTTATGCCCCATCGTTCCATCTAGGCCTGGTCCCTTTAGTCTTAATATTTTATTTCCTCCGCGGGTTTTATTTTCCTAAGTCCTGGTTGGCCCTCAGGTCAATGGTATGGTTTAAAAAACTTATGTCGCTGTTTCCATCCGCCTAGTAATGTCCCTGCCCTTTAATAGGTCATCCCACAATAATGGGTTACACTTTTTGGCCAAACTTGACATTGAAATCAACATTTTTAGAGAAAACTTCACTTTCTGACACTTATAGTAGGTAAACTATTAGGAATTTGAAAATGATGTAAACTAGTGATTTGTGAGATTTTTTCTATAGATTTTAAATGTATTTTTTTTAAAAAAAATTGAAATTAAATTGTAATTTTTTTGTGTCTCCCTTGATAACTAGTTTTTAATAGTAAACAACATTTTTGAAAAGTGGTGTGTACTTCGGCAAGCATAACTTTTTTTCTACAAAGGATAAAACTATAATTATTTTGAATTTAGGTTGGTAACACAAGTATCTAGGGCTTTCATTTTGATTCATAGCATTTTGGTCAATAATTTTCTTTTAACTAAGTTTTGAAGTTAAAACATTTATAATTTAGACATAGGTGCACTTCGGCACGCATAACTTTTTTGGTATGTATTGAAATTCAATTTTTCTTTTTTTGTTAGAATGAGGACATCAATACCTAGTGGATATATATTTTCCAAAAAAAATTTCCTCAAATTTACTATTTTTCCAAAATGATTTTTCATCGAACTTGACATTCGGTGAAAAACCTATGTACAGTAAAACTAAAAAAATTAAAAAATTAAAAAAAAAATATATATATATTAAATTTATAGTTGTTGGAAAGCACGTTTCGATCACTACAATCATCCAATTTGGTTTATTAAGTTGACTCCATTTGCACCTCCTTCCCAAGCTCGGCTAATTCAAAAAATGCATAAATTTTGAAATGGTGGAGGGGATGGTAAAAAAAGGGGGTTCATTCAAACCCCCCTTATATGGTGCAAAAAGGGCTTCATTAGAAGGGAGGGGGGTTCATTAGAAGGGGGGAGGGTTCATTAGAAGGTGGGGTTCATTAGAAGGGGGTGGTTCATTTGAACCCCCTTCATTAGAAGGGTAACCATTTCAATTTTTGATGAGCATTTATAATTATTCTCGCTCAAAATATTGTAACCCACTATTGTGGGCTTACCTTTAATGAATGTTTTATTTTTCTTTGTTGATGAAATTCGGTGATCACATCGACATCGTAAAATGCCTTCAAGATCAATGGTTTCCCACCATCCCGTGATCGGGAATTGTAGGATGGTGATATTGTGGGTGGGCGACACATGTCCCATATGGGGGATCAAATTTGTGCGATTGTTCATCAATCGCCCCGACTTGCTTTTTATTCCCCGGCCATCCCCGCAATGGCACCGCTGGGTTGATTGGCGTAAAATCACGGGTGGGTGCCACATGGACTGTATAAGGTGGGGCCCGAGGAAATTTTTGTGCGATATATTTTAAATGTTTCATTGCTTCCAAAGAAAAACATTTAAAATGAAATATTTGACAAGGCCAGGGTGAAATTCATTAAAAATGAGCAAAAGTGGAGAAATTAGGGAAACTAGTGATTTTAATGGTATATTAAAAAAAAAATCATATTTTGATAGTTGAATACATTCAAAATATTTCTAATATATTTCTAATTTAAAAAATATATTGTTTAATTTTTTAAATATATATTTTTTATTTTAAAAAAAATATATTATACATACAAAATTACATAGTCAATAATAGATAATAGATTTTGGTGAATATATCTAGGTATGTTAATATATGCTAGAAAAACTAATTTTAATTAAAAAAATTACTAACATCATTAAAAGGTAAGTTTATAATTATAAAAATTTTACATTAGAATTATTTAACATTTGAAATTTAAAATTTAAATATTATATTATAATAGTTTTTGATAAAAGGGGGATAAACGGGTTTTACAGGGACCCGAAACTGCGAAGTAATAGCGAAGTAACATTACAAGAAGAGACCAAAACAGAGGTCCGAAAAATAGATAAACAACTAGAAAGATAAAAACCATCATAGGCAGGCAGCAACAAAAAGCCTTAAAGAAACCAGAAAAAGGCCAGCAAACAAAAAAAGCTAGGCCCGACCACAACTAATTCATAGAATTCAGGAGCTCGTCCGCAACCTCTTCCAAGTCCGCCATTTCCTAGACCCCCTCCATAAAAATTTGAGTCATGTTTGGGGTGGTCAGGGCTTTCCTTTTCATGCTTGATCTAGTATGTTTAAAGATTCCAGATTCCTCGTCCTGGTCTTTCTCCTGATCAAGATCAACAATCAGAGCTCTACTCTGGGTTTTCTCCAGTCTTTCGGACATTGCCCTGATGATAACAGAGTTATGTCTGGAAATTCTACAGTTTTGCTCGGCAATTTTTTTCATAGTACCTTTGATTTTTTCAATATCATTTTCAAATGTGTTGTCCTTCACATTGTAATTCTTCTCCGCTTCGAGCTGAATAAACCCTGCAACTTTGGCTTCAATTTCCCCTAGCTTGCTATGAAGAGACAATTTTTTTGTTTTAAGCTCACTTATTTCATGAAAAACCCATTTGGTAGAATTCAACTGGTCCCGAGAGCAGCTCTTGGCATTACCCACGAAGTCAAAAGGGGGCTCACATTTAGAATTGACCCCAAAAATCACCGACTCCGCACCTCTCGGGGGGGTAAAGTTCTCCTGTTGAAAAATATGGGGAACGTGGGGGTCCTCAAGATTAACCCCAGCCGTATATTTAAAGATTATTATATAATATTATTATAAGATTATTATATATGTATATTTAAAGATCCATAGAATTATCTTTTTAACTATGAAATTAATATGATTAATTTCATTTATAATTTTATCTTATCTTATCTTTTTAACAATTTTTTGGTATCCTACATAATTTGCTTTCTATAAGTATCATGTTGTATACTCTTTATATGGAAGGTAGTGTTTTTTCATGGAGCTTAATAAGTTTTAATAATTTTTAGTCATTTAAAAGATTTTTATTTTTTTATAAAGTAGGTATATTTAGACTTTTGATGGCTTATGTACAATTATGCACATTCTTTTAAATTTATTATATTTTTTGCAATATCATGTTATTCTTGATTAATCACATTATTTGTTTGTCATTTTTATTTGTTTTGTTGAAAAATATTTTATCTTTACTTTACATCTATGATAATTTCAAAATTATCAAATTTAAAAATTATAAATAAAAACTTATTTTTATTAATCTCTTGAAGTACGTAGGTCCTAATCTTTTGTAGATTAATAACTATCTAAATAGCTATTTCTTTCCTTTATTTCTATAAATGTGTCTCATGTCTCTATTGAAATTTATGAGATGTGTATGTAATTCTTAGCACAACACTCTTAGAGATTAGGATTTATTTTCGCATTTATCTATTTTCTTATTGTTCCTATTAGTGGCTAATTAAATCTTCATTGAAAACCTACAAAGAGCTTGGGTCCTTCAATCTCAAATCTTGTCTAATTTCTTGATGAGAATCATTCACATTGATTCCCAATATTGTGCTCCTTGCATGATACATTTATAAAATGCACTTGGTAATTTAGTATGTGGTTGAAATATTAGAGTAACAACAAATGATTCTTTTCATTTTTGACACATGATTGGCCACTTTTACTATGTTAAATTTTTATTTTCACTTTTATTTTCATGGTTTTCATGTTTTCAAATTTTCATACCCATTTACTGTTAGCAGAAATGACCCAAGAATTTAATAGAATAGACTACTCATATAATACCTTGCATTATGGAGCTCAATTCTCTAATATGTTACTACTTATCAAATCCTTTGTAAATAATTGTAAACTTATGACTCCATTTAAGCATTTAATTGATTTTCTTGAATCAAAGCAAAAACATAGACACATAATTGAACAAATTCTCAAAAGAAGAGTGAAAACTTTATTAACATTTCATTCAAAATTCATTCAAATCCACATAAGGAGAGAAAATATATTAGAATTATACGTTTATTCATGCTTATAAGTCATATCTGCATATAATTTAAGATAATTTGCATATATTCATCCAAAACTCAAAACAGGCTATCTATTCTATTCCATCCGCTTGGGGTTTTAATAGCCAATGGCACCACAGATATCACTTCCTCATCAGAGGACGTATATCTTCTACCCATATATTCAACTCCAAAACCTAGCTAGAGCTTTCATCAGTTCTCCCCTACAAATGGTACTTTGAATTCCCTTTATATGACAAGGGAGCAACAAGCTTCGAGCTCAAAATGTAATTTCACCACAAATTTTCATTTAAACAAAAATTCCATTGCATTTGAATTTCATTTCAAAACTTCCCACACGCTGAATCTCGCGAAAACATAGTGGCGCACGAACTAGGGAATGCTAAAAGAATAGGGAACACAAATTGTCATCAAAATCCCCTTGTCGCTAGGCCACATAAAAAAACCAGGCAACCAAATTGCCACGAAGGCACACCATAACAACTTCTTATACATGCCCACTTCTAGTTGTTGCCCAATACTTATAGGACCCCTCACCTCCTTCTTTCTTTTCTTGTCCTACCAATGCCTATCCGCCCCGGCTTGGGGTTTTATTAGTTGATGTTCCCCACGATATCATTTCATCGAGGGCGACTGCGGATTGAAGCCGCACTTAAATAATCGCATAGTAGTCCGAAGTCGTCTCGTTACATCATTAGAAGCAAGGTTCGTGAAGGTCAATGGGTGAGTGTTGCATCCAGAGGAGCCATGCCTATACCTTATTTTCCTACCAACACTAGTAATAGAGCACAATTAACCTCTCGCTTTTCATCTACCGCTTGAGCAGAATATCTCGAATTGCAACCTTCTACTACAACCAAAGCAATAGAAGGTTGCAATTTGAGGACGTTGCTGCTCAACCAAAGCACCTTCCTGAATAGTAGGACTAAGCTTTTGTGAGCTCAAACTAACAGACCTCCTTGCATCACTTACTCATTTTCTTCTCGCATAAGCACTCCAAACTTGATTACTAGACTCACCAATAAAAGCACTCTCTAACCTGCTAAGAATGACACTATTAATGCTTACCCTCTTGTATTTACTGGTGTGAGGTAATGGCAACCTTCATCAATGCTTAGTAAATATGCATGTGCAAACATGGCAATTTGGCGGCGTATGTATTGTCACCGTTTAATTGGAGTTGGATGAGAATCCAAAGATCACCCTTCATGATTTCTAACAACAACATCTTCACACAGATTGAGATCAATGTGACTACACAAGCAATGAATAATTCATTAATGCTTGACCAACCTTCATCTTCCTCTTGCGAGCTAGTAGGGAACAACAGAGATTTACATTAGCTTTTGATCTTGGTTATCGATCTAAAACCATGGGTTATGAGCTCAATAGTGGAGATTGGGTCCCACATTCCATACAAAACATACATCTACCTTTTGCTGACCTCGTGCCAAATAACAGGGCCTGACACCTTAGGTCTGCGAGTTGGCGGGGTATGATCGAGATCTTCTCCCATATCTTCGAATCTAGAAAACCTACACATTGCACGGTTAGTATTTAATGAAAGGCTTTGGCTAAGCCATTGGCAACACATGACCACTGGAGTTAATGGCTTAGGCTTACGTCACTGGATTAAAATTAAAACCCAACTTTGATTTTAATACTTTATTTCCTCCGTAGGGTTTTATTTCCTAAGTCTCGGTTGGCCCCGTTAAATTTGTATCCCAACCCTAACAAGAACAAATGATTAAGCTAAGGATTGTATTTGTTGTTATAGCTTTAGTTCTAGAGAATTCTTAATTACCAATTCTTATTTGTGCATTTGTATATGAATCCAATTGAATGCCTTTTCATATCATTATAGAAAATTTTATTATTGTAACCCTAACTCTAACACTAATTAAACCTTGACCCTAACCTAATTGAACTCATATTATAACCCTAACTCTAAAACTAATTGAACTATAATCGTAACCCTAGGTATTGTTGAAACCTAACCCTAATTGTATCAAAACCCCAGATAACTATAATTGAACCCTAACCCTAAAATATACAATAACCCTTACCTTAATTGAACCCTAACTCCAATCCTAGCCCTAATTTAAGACTAACCTTAACCCTAACCTTAATTAAACACTTATTGAATTATAACCCTAATTGATCCCTAACCCAAATTGAATACTAATTGAACCTTAACCCTAAGTCAATAGCAACCTTAATTAAACTCCAACCATAATCCTATTTGAATTTTGACCCTAATCATAACCATAATTCAACCCTAGCCTTAATTGAACCCTAAACCTAAACATGAGTTCAATTAAGTTTAAGGTTCAAATAGGGTTAGACTTTAATTAAAATTAGGTATATGATTCAATTAGGATTAGGGTTTGGGTTGGGGGTAAAGATTTCAAGGTCTCTAAGGATAGAGCTTGGGGTTAGTGTTAGGGTTCAATTAGGCAAGGGTTAGTATTAGGGTTAGGGTTATGGATCAATTAGGGTTAGTGTATAAAGGGTTTGTATGAATGTTATAATATAAAAAATAAATGTGTTTTCAATGTTTATTTGTCAGTTTAAAAGATGTGCCAATAATGTTGCAATCACTAATGATTAATTTTTTCTTGATGGTTAAAATAGATTGGTAAGTAAATTTATCTATAATAAGTAAATTTATCATTGATTTTTTCTTGATAAGAAAATCAATATTTCATAAATTTATCTATAATTCTTATTAAATTTTTCTTAATTATATTCAATTATATTTTATTAAATTGTTAAAAAATTTAAGTTGCTTATAAATATTTTTATGTGTTTTTTATAATTAACTTGATATTGTGTATAAAAGGTTTAAGTTATGAATGTTATAATATAAAAAGATAAATTTGTTTTCAATGTTTATTTGTTAGTTTTATGTGAGAATAATGTTGCATAGTAATGATTAAATTTTTCATGATTGGTTAAGTGATATTGCAAAATTATTCTATGTTAATTTAATGTTATGAATGCTATATAATATAAAGAAAAATATTTCTAATATATTTTTAATGCATCTTTATATTTTATAAACAAACATCTAAAATAAAAATGTGATTGTTAAAAAAATACAACTTAATGAGTGAACATACATTTAAAGTTAAAAGTGAAATTATAAAACAAATTGTAAATTTATTTTATTTTTCTTCTATAAATATAATTTTTTTATTTGTCGTCCGCCTAGTAATTCCCACTTCTCCTTTTAATGAATGTGTTATTTTGCAAGGGTTATTTAGTGCTGTCGTTGATCTATTCCCTGCAGATATCAATGGTGCCCTCCATCCCATGATCGAGAATGGAAGGATCATGAAATCACGGGCGGGCGCCACGTGTCCTATCTGGGGGATCAAATTTGAGCTATCACTGACCAACTACAATTTGATCTGAGTCATTCCCCGCCATCCCATGATGGTGCTCGGGTTGTTTGCCAAATCACGGGTGGGTGCCATGTGTCTCATCTGATGAAGCCTAAAGAGTAAAGGAAACACTAGCCGGCTTTAAATGTATTAAGGGGCGGATTGGGTAAACCCACAATAGTGGGTTACAATTTTTCGAATGAAGAAAAATTAGAAATTCTCATAAAAAAATTTAAAATGGTTTACCCCTTCTAATGAAGGGGGTTCGAATGAACCACCCCCCTTCTAATGAACCCCCCCTTCTAATGAACCCTCCCCCCTTCTAATGAACCACCCTCCCTTCTAATGAACCCTCTTTTGCACCATATAAGGGGGGTTTGAATGAACCCCCCTTCTAATGAACCCCCTTTTTTCACCTTCCCCTCCACCATTTCAAAATTTATGCATTTTTTTGACTATCGAAGCTTCGGAAGGAGGTGCAAATGGAGTCAAATTGATAAACCAAGTTGGATGATTGTAGTGATTGAAATGTGCTTTCCAACAACTATAAATTTAATATATTTTGTTTTTATTTTATATTTTATTTTTTAGTTTTACTGTACATAGGTTTTTCACTGAACCTCAAGTTCGATGAAAAATCATTGTGGAAAAATAGTAAATTTGAGGAAAAAAAATTTGAAAAATATATATCCTCTAGGTATTGATGTCCTCGTTCTAACAAAAAAAAAAATTGAATTTCAATACATACCAAAAAAGTTATGCGTGCCGAAGTGCACCTATGTCTAAATTGTAAATGTTTTGACTTCAAAACTTAATTAAAAAAAAAAATATTCAACAAAACATTATGAAACAAAATGAAACCAATAGATACCAGTGTTAGCAACCTAAATTAAAAAGAATCAAAATTTTATCCTTTGTAGAAAAAAAGTTATGCGTGTCGAAGTACACATCACTTTTAAAAAATGTTGTTTACTATTAAAAACTAGTTATCAAAGGAGACGCAAAAAAAAACAATTTAATTCCAATTTTTTTAAAAAAATATATTTAAAATCTACAGACAAAATCTCACAAATCACTAGTTTACATCATTTTCAAATTCCTAATAGTTTACCTACTATAAGTGTCAGAAAGTGAAGTTTTCTCTGAAAATGTTGATTTCAATGTCAAGTTTGGCCAAAAAGTGTAACCCATTATTGTGGGATGACCCGATTACTAAAGTGTTCTCAAGATGCACATGTTCTAAATCGACGGATATGTTATAATCTCATTGGAAAAGCTGCTCAAAGGTTAATGACATGGCTGGCGACTGTGTTAAAGGAATGAGATCAATGGCGCCTGCTATCCTGCAATCAGGGATTACAAGGATCACGATATCATGGGCGGGTGCCACGTGCCCTTCCTAAAGGATGAAATCTGCATGACCATTGATGAGCTATCTCTTCAAGATTGATGGTGCCCACCATCTTGCGATTACGAATTTTGGGATCGCGATGTCGCGGGTGCCTGCCACGTGTCTCATCTAATAAAGCCTAAGGAGTGAAGAAAGTGTTCGCTGGTTTTAAATGTATTACGAGGCGGAGTACTAATGCACTTGTAAGATGCACGTGTTTTATTTCAACGTAGATGTTATGATTTTAAGGGAAAAGTTGCTCGACAGTTAAAGGAAAGGACGATGACCATTTTTGAAGGAGAAGGATTTATGGTAAAAAGATCAATAGTGCCCGCCATTCCGCGATGGTAAATCAAAGGATTGCGATATTGCGGGCAACCGCCATGTAGAATTCCTTTGTGGCGTATGACATAGTGGGCCCCTTTATTTCTATGTTGGTGATTATGTCAGCCTATTTTGGAGATGGTCATTGATGATTTGATCAAACTGAAGGATCAACGACTCAAATTGAAATATGTATCAAATTATGTTTTGAGCCGTTCGTGCACCCTCCGAGTGAGCTTTAATGGCAAATGAGACATCTGCTAGCAGAATTTGATTGACATAAAATCAATTTACTCATCTCATTTGTATCAAAAAGCATCCAAGTATTTTGTGAAAATAGTTTCAGAGCCAAAGGTGAAATTGTGAGCAACTGCAGCCAAAATTGGAGTTTGTGCAAAAAAAGCCGTGAGTTAATTTTCTCTATTTTCTAGTCATTCTGCACCTAAATTTGGGAAGGGGGGGGGTCTACTATTCTTGTCACTGAGTTCATTAAAATATTTTATTAAGGCTATTGTTTAATCATAAATTGTGAGGAATTACAATATTTTTACTCTGTAATTTCCTATCTCTACTTAGTCATAGCCACTTGAAGTGTAACATTGTAGTGAGGCCCTAGTTTGTCTAAAATGGTGCCAACTAAGCAGCACTCTGGCCACATTGAGTATTTGAAAATAAACTTATACGATGATTTCCTAGATCAATTTCTATTATCAACAAATGACAGAAAGAAATGTTTGGTGTTGATGTGAGGGAAAATCCTAGGGGAGGGGTTGGTGTGTAATAATTCCAACATTGTTGATGCTAGGGTTCCACTCACAGGCTTAGAAATGTTCAGATTATGGTATGGACAAAGGAATTTGCCTCATCCTTTTTCAAATGGATGGATGTATGACATGGGAAAGCTGGTTGTTCCAAATGTGTTCCCTGATGTGGACTTACTTAGAGTCGTGGCCCAAAGATATGACCCTATCACATAGGTAATCAAAGATAATGGTGGAGGGGTTCTATTATAAATTAACAAAGATGTTATCCAACATAATTTTGATTTGAGTGAGCCAAGTGATGACTTGGTTCCTATTAATCTTGAAGAAATGAAGCAGGAGTATACAAAATTAAAATCTCTTTTTAGGGTTAAGCTGCTTCCACCTCATCTGGTTAAGGCAGGGGGTTCACAATTTCACATCAACCCTAGTGACCAGGAACCCTTCAGATTGAATTGTTTTGCAAAGCCTTTCCTAGCTACTTTCTATTCACTATGCCAAATTTTGGGTTTCAGCCCTGGTGCAGTAATGTCGATTGCATACATGTTCATGGGGGTGCAAATACAACACCCTAACTTCTTTGTAACATATGACTTTGCTTTTTTTTGGTGGAGAGGATAGATGAAGGACTGTCGAAGCTACAAAATGGTGATACTAGTACTCAATTTTTTTGGTATTCCACGTTGATGCATATGTTCTTATTTAGGAATGTTGATTTCTTTGCTGAGAATATGAACTTAAGACAATCAGTTAATGGAGAACGATTGCCAGTATAGATATGGGCTGCAGATTTGTCCTATAATAAGGAAAGCACCAGTTATGTGCAATTTTATAATTGTTTTATTGCAAGATCGAGGGCCAGATTGATGGTAAATGTACCTAGTATCCCTGAGGAAGTGCATGATTTCCTTAGGCCGAAGGAGAGGAAACCAAAATTGAGGTTTTACATAACTGGGTGACATTATCCTATATCTAGTCAGCACTGTCCTGAGAATATATGGATTTCAAGGAACCCCTCACATACTACCATACAATGTGCCACCAAGACTAGGGTTTGCAGAAGTTATGTGGCAGATGGGGTGTATTCATGAAGATAACCTAACTGGAAAGGGGAATGGAACATTATTCCCTAATTATACAGTAGTTTCTGACTTTACATTTTCAAAGGGAGGCTGGACACATTTTGACAAATTCTTTGTTGATTACCATTTGAGATTTGGTCCAAGGCAGCAACATGATCCTGAAGGTTTCTTTTCTCTTTTCAGACATAGAATAAAAGGTGGAAAATTTGCACATGAGTTCAATTCCCTAAGGATCTGGATCAAGAATGAATTTGATTTAAATAGACAAAGAATTGAACAAGGAAAGTGGATAGCCAAGTAGTAAGCTACCTGATATTGTGCATGAAATGGATCCGACGTATGATCCATTAATGGAATTCACTCCATACCACAAGAGAATTGATTTTTTAATGAAGAATTTCAAGGAGATAATGGAAATCTTGACAACTAAAAAGATAAATTTAAGGCTAAGTCCGATATGCAAGGACAAAGGATATGCCAATTGAAACAAGCGCTGCAGATAAGTTAGCCTACGTAGCGCCCATCTATAGGAGGAAAAGGGATACTACCAGCGATGAGGAAGAAGTAGACAGAAAAGAAAAGAAAATAATGAAGGCGCCTTCATGACCAGGCCCAAAATTTAAAGTACCTGGGGCTTTCAAAATCATTGAATTAAAATCTTCACCAGAGTGCAGTCCCCCATCACCACCACCGGAGCTAAGCCCTAAGAGGCAAAGAACCGACACCACCGGAGGAACTCATAGATGAAATTATTGTTACTAATCAAGACATGCAAATTGGTATGTCGTCCCTCCCAGTCAGCTGAATTGGTTCTATCCGGGATTTGGATATGAAGGGTAAGAGGTGTAAGATGCAAGAATGGAGGCTTGCAAGGAGTTCTTAGGGATGACAATGCATTTGTAAAGACTCCTGTATTCTTGCAATTGGCATGGAGGATGAAATTTGAGGAATATCAAAATAAATGCAAGGAGAGAAGAGAACTAAGGCCTGATAGGTCAGATTAGGAGAATGATGAAGAAGTGAAAACTGAACTAATGAAAGAGTTCAAAAACATCACTCCTGAAGAAGGAAGACAACTAGTGAATCAGGCTGGTGTTTTGATTTTTCCTGAATAGGGCATCGCAGATGTAGTGGCTTTCAATGCCATTATAAAGTCCAAGAATCCTTTTCAGGATTATAAAGAAGAAGTTAAGACAACATTACAAAACTCTTCCTTCAGTGAAGAATATGAGACCTTGGCAATTTGGGCATTGGATCCACAAGGAAGAAAGCCAGAAATTATTGATATTAATCCAAATTTCAAAGGAGGATTAATAATAAAGAGGGATTCATAGACTACAACAACTAAAGCCACTAGTTTAACTGTGAATGCAGCCAAGTTGGCCCAAAATACTGCTGAAAGGGAGGAGGCTGAAAGAAAGAGCCTAATGGAGAAGTATAACATTTTAATTGAAGAATATAGTAAAATGCAACAGAGGAATGTTGAGCTGCAAACTGAAGTAGAAAGGTTCAAGTATATACATACTGGGGAAACATCCAATGCTCTAGGAACCAGCACATCACCTCCCACAACAGGGTCAATGCCTCCTGCTTCTCCAAATTTTTCTACACCAGTGTCTCCCATTCAAAATCCTGCTCTTACCCCTCCTCTAGAACAAGTTGATGAAGAAAAAAAGTGCTCTGTTGATCCAACAAAGCAGCAGCTCATGCAGAAAATTGATCAATTACAGACATCACTAAGAGTAAAAGAGGAGGGTTTTCTTTCAAAAGAAAAAGAAATTGTCACTATTGTTTTGGAGCATTTAAATGAAAAGTTGGATAATAAACTAAATATTGATAGGGATCAGGGGATAGTGATTCCAATAATTCAAAATTGGATCTCTAGGGAAAATAATCTAGATGTTATGAATAAAGCCTCAAGGTTTGATGTAAATAACATGACCCAATCATTGAATCCTACTTATATATTAGTTAAATCATTGCAAGGTTTTTAGACCTTACCAGATGATCTAAGTAGGTAGATTAGGGAATTGGTAAAGAACTTCAATGATTGGGGTAACACACTATTACCTAATATAAATGATGAGCAAGGGGAAATCAGAACACTCCAACAATGGTAGGATCAAGCAAGTAAAGTCATCAATAATAAAATTAAAATAATTTGTGATGACTTAGATTATGATTTGTTGGGAAATTGTATGGATAATATTATTGGTACCAACTCATTTTTGGAATCTTTTGAAAGAGATGCTAATCAGGTAGCGGTAAAGTATTTTCCTTATAGTACAAAGGTAAAAGAGGTGATTAATTTTGACTGGCCAACTGACGAAGAATACTAGAAGTGGGTGGCTAAGTATTTGAATGATGATGAGTAAAAAGAGTGGGCTACCGATAGGTGGAAAATCAAATGCTACGGTTACAACGTTTCCAGTTTTGTATGGATGACTTTCTTGGCATGGGTTTCTCATGGTTTTTTGTTATTGCATCAACCTTTCTCCGCCGACATGATGAACAAGAATATGCTCCAAGATGATTGTTGTTGTAACGATTTTTGAACAAGAATATTTTTCAAGGTGGTGGCTATTGTAACAAATTTTGGAATATCACCAGGTGCTCCAATTGACTGGTGACAAGTGTACTTTCTGGCCCAGTGCTTGTTTGCTCCTTCATTTTCTATAAGAAGGATTTCAAGGCTAGAAGTACGGGTTAGCAAGTTAGATATTTTTTGTCGAGTCTAGGAGAAGTTGATGAGCGAATTGTAAAGTCCAATAGTTTTAGAGAAATGAAATTTAGGTTTTGAGTCATTATGTAATAGGTTTTGAGTTCATAGAGATTTAATATTGTATAGTAGTACTAGCATTTGAGTTGAAATGAAAATTCAAGCTCATGTCTCTCCATTGTACATGCATATCTGAACTTTGAATGAAATAACTAAGGGTTGTTTTATCCAGCTCACTATTGTGGTGTGAATGATTCTATTTTAGCCTTAATTTAAGGAATTAATCAAAACACTTGAATGGGATTATAGGGAAATATGTGTTGTATAAGGATTTGATAAGTAGTCCTGGGTTAGAATGCATACTGATGAAATTGTAATGCAATATTTTCAGGGATCTTATATGTGATGTATTAAATCTATTATAAACCTCTAGATGCTTATGAATTTGACTCCTGCAATGGATATATATGGCACTAATCTAAGTTGTAATTATTCGTGTAGTTCAGTATTTGTTTGTCTTTGCCTAGAGCTTTCTATAAATTGCAAATCATTGACTATCTTATACAATGGATTGTGTTTAGTTATCCCACTCTCTAGATAGTTGATATTGTCTATGAACATCCAATTCTAGTTGATATTATCTTATCGTGTTGAGCTATTAAGTGAGATCATATGCTATTGTTAATGTTGTTTATAATAATGGTACAGAGGTTGTAAACACATTAAGGGATCACCCTCCCGGGTCTTGCAGAGCCTGAAGTGTATGAGGCTTTTAAAGTCCTCGTCAATTGGTCCAGGTCCTTCGAGCTGCCTTCGATTGGAATTAGAAATTCCATACGTATATTAGAAAACAAACCTGGTTACATTGTAAAAAGAACCAACATACACGTCAACCACTAAACAACCACCTCTACAACTGACTTTTTAATCTTTTATGATCACATGAAACATAAAACACACTAATTTCAAGGTTGTTAACATCACTATTGAAATGTTTTAATTTTTTGACCTTTCAAACATTAAAAAGTATATCATTAAATTAATTATGTAATGGCATAAAAATTAAAAACATCATGAATTAATTATGTAACCACATAAGTCAAATATAATTCTATCAAGAAATTAATATCAAATACATAATATAATCACATAAATTATACATTTCAATATCATTGATCTTCTTCTTCATCCAACTCTTTGTTTGTATCATCTGATCCAGATTCGACATTGTAAGGATTGGTCATATCATCATCATCGGCCATCTATTATCAGCTTCGATAATGTCATCATCCACACAAATGTCATCTTCATGAACAATAACTCCTACATCATCATCATCTAGTTCCTCCTCTTCGACATCTTTGTTAGGGACATCATCAACTAATCGTTGATCCTGACCATCATCTACATCATTTTCTAGTTCTTCAGTATCTTCTTCTTCCACCATTAATATAATTTTATCAACCTTTCCTCTTGATCATGTCTAACAACAACAAATGACCAACCCGGTTTACCTGGAACCTTTGAGTAAAATACCTGCTCACATTGACTTGGAAGAACATAGGGCTCATTTCCAGCTCGCTCGATCAACCTTGTATTAACCATGGTAAATCTATTATCATTTTCAATAACAGTTCTCTTAGGATCATTTTCATTCAATCGTAGTTTGTACCATAGGACGATGAACAAAATTAATCTGAAGGACTACAGTTATACCAGAATCACCTGAAAGACTATTAGCTACACCCTGTAATCATGCTTTCTTCACATGTCATCCAACATTTTGATTCAAAAATTTATGACCATTGCAATTCATAGCCTTGTGGTGCTTCACCCGCAATATGTCAAACATGTAAAAATTATTGCAATATCGCTTTAGTTGATAAAACATATTTAGTCTTGGCCGAATGTATGCAAAGAAAACAATCTCAAGATATATATACATCAATATACTTGAAAATAATTAAATAATATGGGTGATTAATATATTTATACCTACCTGTTTATCTCCTAAACCATATGCTAAATCAATTTCCCTTTGTGTAACATTGGAATTTCCATTACGATGAGCTTCTTTAACTAATGAAGCCACACCTTCCCATGTTAATGCGCGACCAGATTGTTGACATCATTCAATCCATACCGTTATCCAATCAAGATTATTGGCAACGTATAAATGTAGTGCATCCCACTCTCAATTAACTCCGTACTAAAAAATAAATTGAAATTACAAACGACGATAATTAGTTAAATACCACAAGAGATAATGCATCTTAATTTATAATTGATGTAATATCAAGGATTAAAATTAAATAAGTACAATTATACATAAAAACCATATGTAAAATGCATTCCAATTAATCTCCATGACCATCTTATACTACTCACCTTTCCCTCAATCTACCTTTCCCCAACAGGTACTCCCCTTCGAATTTGTTAATGGAGTTGGGATCCCAAATGTGATTTAAATGGATCTTTGCTGCAAAATTAGGAAGATATTCACTAATGTACACCATGCTCTGGTATACCATATATCCCTCCACCATAGAACCCTCAGGATGTGCTCTTTTCCTAACCAAAGCCTTCAAAAATTTCAAGTGCCTCTCAACCATCAACATTGACCTTGTGTGTATAGGTACACACAATTCAATCTCCTCAACTTGGTGTATGAGGTAGTGTTCTTGTGCATTGAAATTTTTTGAAGGTACACACTTTTGCATTTCACACATTAGACGAGGAATTTTTCTCTTCCAATAATTTATATCTTCTTTATGGATTTCTTTAGATGACAGCCATCTACAAGTGATAAGATGTATATAATGCACTGAAAACTTCTACTTAATTCGATGCATTTCCAAGGATCATATATAACTCACTTGACATTGTTGTCAAAGTTGTTTGGGAGAGATAAAGGTAGAACGTACTGCAACAATTATAAAATGATCTTTTCATTATTTTTTCAAAAGTAGTAAACACAATACACTGAAAAGTACATGCATTATACAAGTGTATATAATATACCAGAATAATTACCTTAATGAAGGTATGCCAATCATGCGTTTTCATCCCTGACCCAAATTCACCTTTCTTTGTTATTACATTGTTTATGTTCGCAACAAATCCTATGGGAAATCAAATTTTTCATATGACTTCTTTTATAGCATTGATTTGCTGCTTTGTTGATAACCAAGGAAGGGCAGTTATATTAATTTGGTCTCCATC
>VDFB02192063.1:0-16364 GCA_007258455.2 Sequoia sempervirens
ATCTTCTTTATCATCCATTTATATTTCATAACTTTTATAATTTTATTTTCTCATATTAGTTCATATTTAGGAGCTTAGACAGGTCTTCAAATTTGTTTTCTAGCAGTTCATATTGTATCATTTGTCCTCTATTTGTATGGACTCCAGCGCACCTGAGAGACACCAGTGTGTCGCGTTGTCATCCCATAATCGTGCTTTCATCCTCAAGAAGAGAGCTACTCGAGGTACAATATTAAATCCAAAAATTGGCTCGCTTAGCCTAAATTTGGATTTTGGGTCTACAGAGTCATTCAAGGGCATTATAGTCCTCATCATTCTCATCCCTCATTTTAAAATATCCCTTTAGATTGAGGTAAATTAGGGCAGCCTTACGCTCTTGACTCTCTATGACCTGGGGCCTCGACGTGGTTGGTTCCCCTCTCTTACATTGTCAAAATCACTTTGAAAATATTATCATTGTTAAACAATCTTGTTAATGAGATTTTTTTGATATTTTATTGTAACCACATTTGATTATTTATAATACAAAGTATTATTCTTTTGGAGTGTGTGATTTTTCTCCTGAAAGGGTTTTCCCCACATAAACTATGGTGTTATTATGGGAGTAAATGGTGACTCCCCAACACCCCCAAGAATAGTTTCTAGACCAAAATATCTTCCACAAGAGAGAGAATGGAAAGAAAGATTGCTTCAACAATGAAATATTGAATATTGGTTGAATCTACTTGAATGCAAATGTACATGAGATGCCTTGCTTATAAAGGAAAGTTAGAGAGATATGATTAGACAAGATCATGACAAGTGTCTTAATCCTATAACATGAGACAACTAACAAACTAACTACCTAGGAATCAAGAATTACAAGCTAGATAAGATAAGTTCTAGAAAAGCCAACTAAGACTTCTAAAAATAATCTTATATCCGAAGTAAAATTAACATGTGAATATATCCCATAATTACCTAGTGAAAGAATTAGCTAGGTACAAGACATTTATTCACACCAACACCCCCCTTAAGTGCAACTTAGGGAGAAGATTATTATGCAAAGATGAAGATGAATATGGGTCCCAGCTACTAGGCCATGTTAGATACCCATTTACAAATGCAAATGAAAAAAATCTCACAAATGAAGAAAAGGAGAAAACCCAATGGGACAAAACTCCTCTCTAAAAGAGACAAAACAAATCAAACTAACATGATGTATGGAGGACTTAATGATACCCCCCAAGGACTACATCCATCATGTATCTACAATCACTGACCTCCATAAGAAGGTAAAAGAGAAAGATAATATATCCCCCCAACAATGTGTGATCACCTACAAGAATGGTTAATGTATAAAGAAAAAACATAATCTAATGCCTACAAATAATGTTTCTCCCCTTAGGAAGAAGATGCACCAAGTAAAACTACAAGAATGCTTCCCATTCTGGATAGGAATTAGGATGAAGAGGAATCCATATATATGAAGATTGTGTCTTTGAAAAATACTCATGTGTTTCCAAGCTCTTGGATGAGGAAGATGATGCCACAACCTAATGAAGTACATGGATAATCAAAACAAGCTATCATAAACCAGGAACAAGTGGAAACTAATCTTGAACATACTCCATATACAAACATGAAGTGACAATAGTTGATCAATGACTATCATCAAATAGGAGAGATAGAACCTCAAATTGGTCCTCCAAATCTGAAATGTGAGACTCCACAAACAAGGAAACAATGTCTAAAAAATAGGAATCCCAATCAAGAAGACTAGTAGATACCTATTGTAATAAGTGGAAGTACTCAATGACTCATCAACATAAGATGAATGTGTGATCTCAACTAGAGAAGTAGGAGCTGCAGGAGGAGTCTCTTGATCATCAAGGTGCTCAAGTTATACATCATATTCAAACTCCTATAAGGTGACATCATTAAAGGGTATGTTGTCAACATCATCAAGTGGAATGAGGAAATCTAAAGTAGGATCATCTGGGAATGAAGGCTTGTGTGGATCTCCAAATATCTCCCAAACTTTGGTCCAAACTATGCTTGGGCATGATATTTCTGAGAATACCTTATGATAGGTCTCATTGAAGATGTTTGTATTGAAACTAGAACCAATCAATCCTATGATATGATCATTCTTATTACCCCAAACTGATTTCCTATATGTTGTTTATGGTTAAAGAATTAGTCCATAAAGATGTGGCAAAAGTTTTATCCACTTACAATGTGTTATTATGCCTTTTTTCCATGACTCATAATTATCCCTAGTTAGAAATATTATAAAAGGATGAGTTGAATAACCCACAGTTACAATGATAATACACTTCTCAAATGATACAATATGAGATCAACATATACAATACAACTGAGATGAAGTATAAAAATCAAAACAACACTTTCCCAACTACCCAAATATCCAAGTTCCCTTTAGTAGACTTACTAGGAAAATATGAAATCATAAAATACTTAGACCATAAACTAGAAAAAGTGCATGGATTGTTAGATATAGCTCCTCAATACCTTTCCAATTCCATGAGAATTGTGAAAATTGGAGATTGTGGCAAGAAGTTACGAGCTCAAGAGCCAAAAATGATGATCTAACTTCAAACAGAAAAGTTGGCATCAAATAGCAATTTTTTTGAAAAGTACCTACACCACTAAAAAATTGAGCTCTCTAGCTTTCCAGCAATATTTCATTGAAAACATTTTCCTTTGTATGAGAAATTTATGGAAAAATGAAGAAAACGGCCTATTGGAGACCTTGCTGACTAACCAGGGGCAAAATATTTAAATCCTTGGGCTAAAAAAACAATTGGCTCCACAATATATGGTTGGCCTTTTTGCAAGGTTTTAATAAAAAATCTTTGACCGGTATAATGAGATAGTTGGCTCTTTTAAGTAGTTGGAATTTAAATATTTTAGAACAAGGTTTAAAAAAAAAAATGTTGATAATAAAGATTTATGAATAGTTGATCAAACCATACCATAAATGTATCTACATAAATGACAGTGATGTAACTGATAATATAGTTATAGATATGACTATCCAATCTAATACAGAAGGAGTACATGAACATTTGACCACAAATGTAGATGCAAGGTATGGTGATGATGCAGTAACTAGAATATGCTGCTAGAGCTGCCGACACAGAAAATTTAATAAATACCCTAATGAAATATTATTTGCTAGAAACAATATAAAATTTTCACCAAATTTTTTACAAATATTTTTGCAGAAAAACAATTAAAATCTGATAGAATTTTTTAACATTTTTTTCTACAAAAAATAATTATAACAACTGTACCATTTGGGAGGCCATACGGTTTGTCTGGGTAAAACAAAAATCTCAAAAACAAATTTACCAAAAATGGATGAATTTATAGTCAAAATTCGTCTGCTCAACCTCCTGAATGCAATGGTGATGTCGATCTGGGTCCAAAGTTCTTTGAAAAATCATTGATCTCCAAGATTAGCTACTCTTCACACTTTTTCAAACCCTCATAGATCATCCAAAACATATCCAAATTCGATGAAACGAAAGGAAAAACTGACTTTCTTTCATGCCCTGGATTCAACCACGAGGTCTTTGAAACTCCAAAATTCACCTAGCAAAATTTCAATCCAACATGAAATTGTCAAATCTAGGAACGAATTTGTAACATTGGAGCTTTGATACCATGTGGGAGTAAATGGTGACTCCCCAACACCCCTAGGAATAGTTGCTAGACCAAAATATATTCCACAAGAGAGAGAATGGCAAGCAAGCTTACTTCAATAATGCAAGATTGGATATTGGTTGAATATAGTTGAATGAAAATGTAAATGAGATGCCTTGCTTATAAAGGAAATGTAGAGAGATAGGATTAGACAAGATCATGACAAATGTCTTAATCTTATAACATGAGCCAACTAACAAACTAACTACCCAAGAATCAAGCTTTGCAAGGTAGATAAGATAACTTCTAGAAAATCAAACTAAGACTTCTAATATGTGCCCTAATTATCTAGTGAAATAATTAGCTAGGTACAAGACATTTATTCACACCAGCAGTTATGATATATCACTATTTTACATGTTTTATTTACATTATTTGAATGTGCATCTTCACAATGTAATTGTAAAAGGTTTAAATATTTTTTTTGTAATACCTACTTAGATTGGTTTAGGAAGTTTCTCATGTTTACCCAACTTCCTTTTAGTTCCTGTTACCAATGACATAGTAAAGGTTAACTACACCTGATCCATATGAATTTGAGGCATATTTAACCCACTAAAAATCAATCCCAATAAGATCATTCACTATAAAAAAAGACAAAGAAACCATTAAAACTAACATTATAAATCATGAAAGCTTGAAAAACCTTTAATCTAAGACATTGAAACTTATCCTATTGGGGGAGTGGTGTCGCATTGATGTGGAATGGTGACCCTTTCCCAATCCCTTGGATAATGAGCTTGTTTCAATCAATTTTATTGAAGAAAACTAATGAAACCATTGAGAGATGTGTATGAAAACATTATTTAAAGATAAATAAACATGACGCAAGCTATTTTAACATGATTTATGCTAAAATGGTCGATATGGGTGTATGTAAATCTACTCTAAATGTATGCAAGCTTCAAAAGATTAAAATCCTAATTAACAAATAAGATAAATATATGCATCTATCTTATCATGGAAGCCATTAATGGAAGCTAAGCTAATATGAAAGTAAATAAAACTAAAATTATGTTAAATGTGAGTGCAAATATAAATTATTTTAACAACATAACTTTGTTGTTAAAAGATGGATTTAGTTGTCTCCAAAATAGTGCTTTATTTATAGGAAAGCAAATGAAAAATGAAAGGCCGATATTGAAAAAGATAATCAATGGTTAAAAAGGAAAGAAGATGGAGGCATGGATCATGGATTCCCATCAAGGGATGAGAATCATTGATGAGATTTAATCAAGGGTTCTCATTCCTTCAAAAAACAAACTTTTAACCTCTATAAGAGGTCACAAGTTAACTTGCACAAGAATTTTTTAGTTAACTTACTCATGAAGTTTTGAGTTAACTTGCACATGAAGTTTTGTAAGAATATTCTCTTTTTCAAATGATTGGAGGAGAGAGAATATTCTCATGGGTGAGGAAAAGATATTTTGCAAATTAAAACAAAGTTTAATTGTGCAAAAGGGGAAGGAATATTTCATGGGAATATTCCCTTTTTAGAGGAATGTGCAAAGGAGGAATATTCCCTTGGAATATTCTTTTGCAAGTGGGGGGAATTATACTTATTAGTAATTTGATAATTAAATAAAGTTTCAATTATGTAAATTAGGGGAATTTCATGACATTCATTAAATAAAGTAATTTAATGAAAAGGGGAGATATGATATGACATTTAATTAAATAACTTGGGGTTATTTAATCAAATAAGAGGACTTAGGGATTTTAAAATAAATAATTAGATATATTTAATTTAATAAGAAGAAATGTTAGCATGAAATGGGGTCAATTAACCCGATTAGATTAATTAGATTAATAGATGAAAATGAGGCAATTAATTAAATAGCTAGGATAATTTAATCAATTAAGCAAAACCAGGATGGGCTTTAGGATGAAATGATGTTAGTTAGCCAATGTGATCCATTGAGACATTTTTAGGTGTCTACATTTTTCCCCTCTTTGAAGCAATGTACTTGTTGTATTGGTTCAAAGACTAATTCTGATTTTGATGTTGATTTTGATGTTGATGACAATGTGAAAATGGATGAGATGTTGATAGCCAAGCTAAAGTTGATTGATCTGATTGATTGATTGATAACATTGTTGAGGATTCACAACAATGCAAGGATTATGTTGAATAACACGAGGATTGGTAGGGAAAGATATATCCCAATGATGATTGATTTGATAATTTGAACAAGATTTGCTAGCAAGGATAGGAATAAAGTCTGTTAGATGATTTGATATCAATGTAATCGAAAGATGGTTGGTTGCCCCCTCGATAGATTGATCAAAGAATAAAGTGTTCTAATCGGGCTCATGATAGGTGAAAATCATACTTATGCTTGAGATGCTTGAGATTTCAAGTTTCTTTTAAATCAATGAGCTACAACTTTTTTAGATTGTTGAGCTGAATATGATATAGATGCCCCACTATGCCCTAACGGAAGAGGGATTGCTGGTAAAGAGGATGAAAAATAGTTCTTGGAAAGCTCAGATGTTCATGTAGATAGATTTCATGATGTATAGATATTCATCGGCTATGGGTAGCCTCATGTATATTTTGATGTAGATCACATAGATTTGATGCTTTGATAGAAATGTTAGTAAAGATAGAAGAATAAGAAGATAAGATGGATAGAAGTAGAAGAATGAAAATGAATGAATTTTGACCATTTATTCAAAAGATTGATTCAAAAATTCTAACAAGTCCTTGATCCATTGAGACTTTATTAGATATGTTGATGAGGTGGATGATTTTCTCATATCTTGGAATTGGGATTTTTTGTCATTCCTTATTTTTGATATAACACATAGATATGATGCATCAAGGTATTGATAACTAGAATGGTATTGTATCTAGTGTAATGGACTTTGACCCTACAAACAAATAGGATAGTTCTTGTTCACACCTAGATATACAAAAACCTCATTGGAATATAAGTTAGAAGCTTAGAATATATCGAACCAAAGCAAATGCAATAGTCAACAATGTACACCAAACAACTTTCCTACACACAACTAAACAAGTATGCACCAAGATTATTTTACAAGAATACCCACAAGCACAACAAACAAAATATAATGATCGATGCAACATTCCTTTCTCTCTAAATCATTTTGATAGACATCATTGAGAGGTCCTCAGAATGGGTCAATAAGATAAATCATAGGAAAATATTCAAGACAAACAATCAGTGTTATCTATACCTCTTGCCAGTTTTAGATAGCTAAGGTGATTTGTGATATTGATGCCCATTGTCAAAAGGATACATACTAGGACATGTTGATCAGATGTTTTGATTAGGGTGAGGTGTGCGATAATTTGTTGATACAAACTCCACTAACTCATTTACCTATGACCAAGACTTTAGATTTTGACACTTAGGTTCTCACTTTACAACTTGCAATACTCACTTTCTATTTATTTTTCCAAAGGTTGAAGGTGATGATTGATTTATTATGGGTGAAGGTTTATTGTGGGTGCAAGCAAAATGGGATGGTTGGTTTTGAATTTTTTGGATTATTTCAATGTTTTTAGTATTTTGAAAATGTTTTGAGGTTGTTTTTGGTCTTTTTGAAAGTTTATGTGAATGTTTTTGTTTTCGGTTATTTAAGGTTGTTTAGGGTTTTCTCTACGATATTTGACACTGTTTAGGTCTTTTGAATTTACAAATGTTTTTGTTTTTCTAATATTTTGAATGTTTTGGGATTTTTCTGAGTTTTGAATGTTTAGGGATTTTCTAAGTTTTAACCAAGAACCTAACCTAAAGACATATCCTAGGGTTCTCAGGGGTTGATGAAAGATAAGTATTTCCTACGTTATACATGTAGAGACCACGTAGTTTAACTGACTTGACTTATTGAAAGATGAAGATATGAACAGTTGAGAGAATTTCAATTTATTATAACGGTCTTGGCTACATTCAAGCTTAGAGATGGTGTAGTTTGACATGGTATTATTTTTGGATTTTTTATGTTCGACCTTTTAGGGGTTTTGATGTGTTTTGGATGTTTTGGATTTTGTCTTTAAAATTTTACAAATGTTCTTGGATTTTAGTTGTACAGGATTTTGCAAATGTTTTTGGATTTTTGACTATATAAGATTTGGATATTTTTGGATTTTGATGAAGTTTTACAAATTTTTTTGGTGTTTTCGATGAGAAATTTTTTATGATCTCAAGATATACAAGAACCTGATACAATCCATAATGAATTGTCCCCAACATGACATGTTATACTACTTTGATATAGGCAGGACAAACTAACCTTTGGAATATGCCAAGTACTACTAAAGGGATTGTGATACTTCACAACATCAAGCTATGATAAGGACGTGGATAGGCGATGGAATAAATAGGATGAAGGAGGTGATGGATGATGATGCAAAGAATGATAGGATAAAGAGCCAAAGAATAGATGGAGGTGCTTTTTATTTATGCAAGGAACCTATTTTCTAGGTTTTCACCAAGGTACTTTCCCAAAGCACCACTGAAGTGATTTTCACTAGAGGATGATTATTTTTCTCTTTACTTTTTCAATCCTTTTTCTCATTTTTTTGAATTTTGATCATTTTTGGATTTTTTTTGAATTTTCAGATTTACACCCTTCAAGACTAGGCATAAATTTTTTTAAGATACAAGTTGTTAGTTGGTTCCTGCAAGGGTTCTCCTTCAGGTATTGACAATTGGTATGCTCTTGATCCATAGTTTGTTGTGATGATGAAGGGACCTATCCAACTAGGCTCAAATTTCCCTTTGCTATCCTGATCTGGCAGGTGCTTCTGATTCTACTTTAGGACAAGATCCCCTACTTGGAAAGACCAACATTTGATCCTATTGTTATAGCTCTGTTTTAGTTGGTTTTGATATACTCACAAGTGATTGAGGGTGTCAAGACGATACTCATCCAGGAATTCTAACTCATTCAATTGAGATACTCTATATTCTTCATCGGTGATTAGGTTATGTAATGACACTCGTAATGATGGGAGATCAACCTCAATAGGTAGGATAGCTTTTGATCCATAGACTAGGGAGAAAGGGGTTGCACCTATTTGCATGCAGATACTAGTTTGATAAGCCCAGAGAGTGGGATTGAGTTGCAGATGTCAGTCATGACCAACTTTATTGACTATTTTCTTTAGGATTTTCGAGATGGTTTTGTTCATAGCCTCATCTTTACCATTGCCTTGGGGATAATATGGGGTGGAGAATCAATGTTGGATGTTGAATCTTTGACATAGCTCTTTCACATCTTGATTCTTAAAGGGGGTTCCATTATCTGATATGAGAGTTTGTGCAATGCCATAACTGTAGATTAGGTAGTTCAAGATAAATTTGGCATTTTTCTTCCCTGTTATATGTCATAGAAATGGCTTCGACCCACTTACTAAAGTACTTAGTGGTGGTTATGAGAAAATTGTGGCCATTAGATGAGGTTGGGGTTATTTTTCCTATGAGGTCAAGTCCCCACTGTGAGAAAGGCCAGGGTGTGATCATGGGTTGCAACTCTTGAACCATAGCATGAATCAAATCCCCATGCTATTGACATTGGAAACACTCCTGCACATACTGATGAGCTTCCCTTTCCATGGTTGGCGAATAGTACCTCATCCTCAACAATTTCTTAGCTAAGGTCATAGGGCTAGAATGGGACTCACATATGCCACCGTGTACCTCTATTAAAGCGGTTAAGACTTCCTCTTGGTTAAGACATCATAGCAATGTCCCTTTGATGCTTCAGTGGTAAAGGGTATCACCTAGGATCACAAATTGGGATGTCCTTAACAAAGGTCATTTTAGGTCTCAGGTGATATCTCATGGAGGGTTCTCTCTTAGGTAGGTAAAGATCATGGTATATGGGATCTAGGACAATGATGACACAAAAATCCTATTCAGAATCTCAAAAGTTGGTATGATAAGTTGTTCTACTAAGAATTCACATTGGAGGATGTTGTTCAAAGATGTCTAGTAGTGATCCAATTGTTTCCATGGCATCTGCACTCTATTATTCATGCGAGGAATCTACTCAAAATTATGTCTATCAAAAAGGTCCTCGAGACTTTCCACCATCTTTTTATAAGGAGTGAGCTTTTCATCCCTTTTTTATAGTCATCATTGACTTGGTTGATAACCACGTGAGTCTCTATAGACTTTCATCTCTTGTATTTTCACTAAAATTCTATCCTTAGACCTATGATTAGGGATTCATACTCAACAATGTTGTTAGTACAATGGAACAATAGCCAATATGACTTTGGAATACAATCACCTTGAGGGGGTGATGAAAATAATACCTACTCTTGATCCATGTTGGGTGAACGATCCATCAAAGTACATCTTCCACTAAGCTATTAGATTGATAAGGAACACAGATTCATCAAGGGACTCAAATTGAGGGTTCTCAACATAGATAGGTTCTTCTGCTAGTTGGTCTATAATCACTTGTCCTTTGATTTCCTTTCACTCTACATACTCTATGTCGAACTCTATTAAGATCATCACCCATTTGGCCATTCACCCTATGAGAGTTGCTTTGGATAATAGGTATTTTAATGGGTTGATTTTGGAGATGAAATTGATTTTATGTGGCATCATGTAGTTCCTGAACTTTTGTGAAGCAAAAACTACTGCTAAGCATGCTTTCTTAATAGGTGAATAGTTCATTTCATAGCCCACCAAGTTTCTATTTATGTAGTAAATAGCTCTTTCCTTTCCATTTTCATCATGTTGTGCCAATATAGCTCCTAGTGTTGCTAATTTTTTTGAGATATAAAAGATCAATGGTTTGTTTGGTATTGGTGGCATAAGCACTGGAGGTGTTAGTAGGTAGTCTTTGATCTATTGGAAAGATTTATCACACTTCTCATCCTATTGTAAGTTATCCCTTTATGGATAAGATGTGAAAAGGGGTGGATTTTATCTGATAGTTGTGCTATAAACCTCTTGATGGACTGCAATCTTCCTTGTAACCCTCTAATATGCTTTAGTGTTTGTAGTTGTTCCATGTCTAGGATGTATTTTACCTTTGCTAGATCAATTTATGTCCCTCTTTGTGAGATGATATAGCTAAGGAGTTTCCCTGATGTGACCCCAAAGACACACTTTTTTGGATTTAGCCTTACTTTGTATTCTTCCAACCTATCAAAGATGGGTCCTAAGAATTGTATATGCTCACTTCTTTTCTTTGATTTTTCCAAGATATTGTTGACATAATCTTCAACTTTTTTATGGATCATGTCATGGATTATGAGGGTCATTCCCCTTTGATAGGTTGCTCCTACATTTTTTAGCCCAAATGACATTACGTTCCAGCAATAGGTTCCCCATGGACAAGTGAATGCAGTTTTGTGTTGATCTTCCTTGGCGATTATGATTTGATTGTAGCCTAAAAAACCATCCATGAGTGACAACATTTCAGGCCCAGCTATTATGTCTACAATGAGGTCAATATTAGGAAGGTGGAAATCATCCTTCGAACATGCCTTGTTTAAGTCTCTTAAATCAATGCATATTCTAATGCCCCCAATGGGTTTTGAGACTGGTACTAGGTTTGAAACCCACTTAGGATAATATATCAGTCAGATAAATCCAACATCAAGAAGCTTTTGCAACTCAAGTTTGACCAAGAGTGTTATCTAAGGGTGCATCTTCCTTAATTTCTGCTTGACTGGCTTAGCTTCAAGATAGATTGCTAAGTGATGCACAACCACTTATGGGTCGAGCCCTAACATATCTATGTATGACCATACAAAGCTAGCTCGGTGCTCTTTTGGGAATGCTACTAGGTTTGTTTTCTCTTCGTCCAACAAGGATTCGGCATAAAAAGTGATCTTAAGTGATTCTTCGGTACCCACATTAACTAGTGTGGCCTTTTTTGCTAGTACTGTTGACTTATCTAGATGCATTGCACTAAGGGGAGATTTAATCCCTCATCCTTGGGTGCCTTAGAGAGTTTTTCACCATTGGATGTGTCCTTTTTTTTGCTCTTTTAGAATAAAAAAGTGCAATAGTGTGGTTTTTACTTAAAGATCTGTATGTTAGTTGTATTTCTTCCATTTTGTGACTGAAGGATTCAATCATCTCCCCATAGTATTCCTTTGTATCTAGCTCTATGTCAAAGCTTGTGTTGTGATCTACCCATGGTAAGTTGTCATAAAGTCCCATGAATTCTAAGATCGCTTCATCATTTTCAAATAAATCAAGAATTGGTTTTCCGTGTTGGTCCATGTCAATGAGTTGTGGGTAAACTAGGCATATTTCAATTAGATGATTGCTTGGATCAAAGGATGTAATGGATATCATGAAGAGGGATTTTTTTTCAAACAAGTTAGCAACATCAAAGGGAAAGTTATCTAAGTTCATATCACATGATGTAGGTAACCAAGAGGAAGCCTCAACTCATTTAGCGGAAGTACCTTTGGGAATAAGGGTGACCTTACTAGTAGTACAACCTAGTCTGAGATTCTTTAGTCATTTCTCAGGAACGATGGGTTCTCTTAAACTATTATCATTCTATCATAGCTTCTTGTTCTTGTTATATCACATTCCCTTCATGAGCTACAAGCCTTTGTTATCATCTTCCTTACGAAGAGCAGGCATAGGTCATTCATCGTGATAGAGGAGTTTAAAGATATCATCCTCATTGATATCTTCCTGATTCAAATCCCCCCACTTGGTGAAGGTAGTCGCTGCCATCTTGATATTTTTAGGCTCTTTTTTGTTAGATGTAGGTTTCCCATGAGATTGAGGAGAAGTAGGTATCTCTCCTAAGACAAATGTGTTCTTCATTAGCTTGTAGTTCCCACAACCATCATCTTGAATCATTTCCTTGATATCAGGTATGTTCTACACAATGGGTGCCTTTGTTTCAAAAGTAGATGCAAGGGATGATGGGTCAACAAATGAGGTAGAAGGGGTTTTCTCTTCATCATTCCTAGGTATTTGGGGTATTTTACAGAACTTGGCTTCAAGATTTTTACAGTAGTAAAAAGGTTTAGGATCTCCATGGATAGTAATCTCTTTACCTTCAAAAGGAAACTTCACACGTTGATGATAAGATGAGGCTACAAATTTTTGAGCATGGATCCAAGGTCGACCAAGCAGTATGTTGTAAGGAAGATCAAGGTCCAACACTTGACATGCAGTTTCTGCAATGAGAGGGACTACTTGGATGGGAAGTGCAATGATACCTTGTGATACCCATTCTTGGTCATCATATGCCCTGATGGTGGTACTCTTTGTCTTCTCAATAGTATCCTCTAAATAGCCTTTTTTTTATCAGCTAAAGGAAGAAAATGTTCAACCCAACACCTTCATCTACTAAGACTCTTTTGACCTTGTTCTTATGAATGATAACCTCAAGGTGTAAAGCATGGTAATGAGATGGCTATGAGGGTAGGTCTTGCTCTAAGATGGTGATAATATGATTAGCGATGTGGCCTACCAGAGCTTGAAACTTATCGATTTCAATATCCTCATGAACAAGTGACTCTGATAAAGCTTTCTCTAAGATTTCCCTATGCACGGTTGATAGCCTCAATAGTTCTAGGATTGATATATGTGTGGGGGTCTTCTTAAGTTATTCTAAGAGATTGTACTTGTTGGTACTTGCTACTAGCTAAGTAGGTTGTGCCCTAGATTGGGGTGGGACTCCTTAGATGGTGACTTTACCACATCATGTGGTGACTCCACACTCTACACTATGCACTATGCCCTTTGACAGTGACAATAGTGATGAAACTATTATAGGAAGCAACTACATTGGAATAGGTATGTTGCACATTTGTGTAATCCTTAGCTTTCCCAGTGTTTTCTTTGTTATGATCTTGCATAGGTTTCTTGTATATCTTAAGATCCTGATTCCTAGATGGTACCTCAATAGATAGGGTGTCATTCTCTATGAGGTCTTGGATAATTTTTTTGAGCCTCATGCAGTTTATTGTTTTATGTCCTTTGATCTTGTGAAAGTCACAAAGGTCCTTCTCATTATACTAGGATGGTTTCTCTTGTGGTTCTTGGTAGTTTTCAAAGTGTGATAAAATTTTACTCTACCAATTTTTCATGATAGTTTCGATGGGTTCAGATAGTTGTGTGTACTTGCATTTAGGGTAGTTGTTCTTGTTAGGGGTTCGCCTTTGCATTTCGGTGTTATTGATTTGATTTTTTTGAGGAGGTGTTGTTTTTTGCATAGTTGGTTGAATGTTAGAAATTTGAGTGTTTTTTGGCCTAGGAGCACTTAGGACTAGTTTAGCATCTACCACACAATCATTTGTTACATTCTTGTTCTTAGCCCAGACACAAGGCTTATCATTTGAACTAGTTGATGGGTGGATGTCTTTGTAAGTTTGAGTATCTCCTTGTGAGATTAGAACTCTCTCGATGTTTAGGGCTCTAGGGACAAGCTCATCATAAGATGTGATGCACTGCATTTTCAAGTGGAATGATAGATCCATATCTATATTTGCTATGATGATTTCCACTTTTTGTTCATTGGGAAGATGCCACTTTCTTTTACTAGCTCTTTGTCTCCATCGTTGTAAGAAATTAGTGAAAGTTTCCCCTTTGTTTTTTATAAGAGTTTACAATTCCTCTAGACTGACATCCATGTCAAGATTGAAGGAGAAGTGATCAATAAATTTATCAGTAATTTCTTCAAAGGTTTTGATACCAGGAGGCAGATGAGAAAACCAATCCATAGTAGGACCTATTAAACTTTAAGGGAAGAGGCACATTAAATATAAATCATTGTAATCCACCTCCATGCACATGATGTTAAATTCTTAGATATTCTCCTCGAGAATTCCTCTCTCTTTGTATTTATCAAATTTGGGGATTTCAAAGCTGGGAGGGAATGGTACCATTGTGATACTTCGATCAAATGGATAGGGACATAGATTTTGTGTATGGGGCTTCTTTTCCTTGCCCATGTGAAGGTCCTATATTTCTTGTGATACACCTTAAATTGGGATGCTAGATCGTCTTGTGGGTTGGGTGGAGGAACATATGGTGGGATGATGGATGAGTTGTACGTGGGATTTTGATATGAGGATGTATTGTATGGGGTGTATGGTGGTGTAGGATTCAGTGAAGGTGATTGGGGTATTGATGTATATCTTCCTAACATGTTTGGATTGATGATGTGTGATTGAGGATTATAATAGGAACCTTTTTTGTTGTTGTTGGGAATACTATTGAGCTAGTAAGGCTTGCTACTGAGCTTATTGTTGTTGTGTTGCTAGGTCTTGCTGTTGGGCCTACTATTTTTGTTGTGCTACTAAAGTTGCTTGATGGATTGATGTTGTTGTGCTAAGTCTGCTTGTTGTTGTTGTTGTTTTTGTGCTAAGGTTTCTTGTTGTGCTGCTAAGGCTACTTACTATTGTTGTTGTGCTAAGGTTGCTTTTTGTGTTGCTAAGGCCGCTTGTTGTTGTGCTATTAAGGATGCTTGTTGTTGTTGTTGTTGTTGTGCTACTAGGGCTTGCTGATAGGCTTGTGATTTTTGTAAGGCTAAGGCATGCACTTGAAATGTGGGATTAGGTGGTTGTTGGGACATCAATGGAGGAATGTGGGGGTTGATTTTTTGAGTGGGCATTGGATTGGTGATGAGAGATTTGGGACTCCCTTCATTTAACATTCCTTTTAAGATAGTGGATTGAGGTGGAGGGATGTATGTTTGACATCTTGTTTGATTTGGCATAGTAAAGGGGACTATGGAAAAATATGAGGATGATGCCATTAGATTGTGTGATGGAAATGAAACACTAGGACCTTGAGTCCATTGATTAAAAATATTTCCTTGTCCCATGTCTTGAGGATTCCCTTGTGTTAGGGATGTAGATAATATATTGCCTCTGTTGACAAGATTTGTTACTAAAGGGATTGCTTTGAGATGGGTTGATAATGGATGGGATGTTTTGTGAAACCAATGGTATGGAATGAACCAATTGGAGGATTGGGCAAGGATGTCCCTATCTGCATTAAGGGGTTGAATTTTTTGGTATGGTTCTGTTCCCTTAGTGTTGTTTTGAGATACTTGATCCACACTACTTTACGTGATGGTAGGCACACTTGTGGTGCTCATGGGTATGGATGAAGAGGGATGTCCTCGATATGTTGAGGTGGTTATGGAATATTGAATTTCAAGAGGTGTGTATGGTTGTTTAGGATCTTTGGGAACAAAAAAAGCATCAAAGGTAGGTGTCCAAGTGGTTGTTGAAGGTGGAGGATTGATTTCAAGTGTACCCACAAGTGTGTTGTTTTCAAATGAACTAGCATGACCAAAGTCTTTAGCAAGGCTTGTTGCAATACTGGGAATGTATGTTTGATGTAGCCCTAGTGACGGGGTTGTGAAACATTGTGTTAAATTTTGTGCCACAAATGATGGGGAGATAGGGGCTACATTTTCAAAGGTTTGATGTTCCATGAGTTCTTCCCTAGTGAGTTCAAATGGATTGTTTGTGATATCTTCTATCTCATATGGTCTTGATGGTGATGAAGGTTGTTGTGATGGGGTAACTTGACTTCTTGAATCAAATTCTAAAGGATTTGGATCACTTGAGGTAAATGTAATTTTTTTTCTCCATGATTCTCTTGTGTTTTGATCTCATCTTTACCATAAATTTTGTGTCACCTTTGGGAGAGTTGTGTTGCCATTTGTGA
>VDFB02192064.1:0-11072 GCA_007258455.2 Sequoia sempervirens
GAAGAAAGCAATGATCTATCTCACATATCCCTCTCTACCTCTCCCTCCCTGCCTGTCTACCCCCCCCTTCTCTCTCCCTCTTGCTCTCTCCTTCCCTCTCTATTTCTCTCTATATCACATATCGCTCTCTACCTATCCCTCCCTCCATCCCACCTCTCTCTCTCTCTCTCTCTCTCTCCTTCCCTCTCTTCTTCTCTCCCTCTCTCACATATTCCTATCTACCTCTCTCTCCTTCCCCCTCTAATTCTCTATATCTCCCTTATCCCTTTGTACCTCTCCCTCCCTCCCTCTCTCTCTCTCACTCTCTCCGGCTCTCTCTTTCCTTCTCTACTTCTTTCTATCCCACCTTTCTCTCCCTCCCTATCTCTATCTCACTTATCCCTCTCTACCTCCCTCTGTCCCTTTACCCTCCTCTCTCTCTCTCTCTCTCTATCCTTCCCCCTCTACTTCTTTACCCTCCTCTCCAATTCATTGGACAAAAACAACACTTCCTATACAACTTTAGTTATATACTTCAGTGATTATCATGCCCAGCATATGCTTGCGTGTGAAGGCTCCAAGGCTCGATGAATGTTTCTTGCACTAGCTTTCACATCACAAAGACAAATAGGAGTGTATAGCATGCCACATAATAGATCTCGGTGGGGTCCCCCACGGAATAGCCTATGGGATAATTATTTTTATAGTATATATAAGTTATCTTGTAGTTAAATAGTTATTTTATTTATTATATAAATTTTATTTTTATTAAAAATTTATAACATTATTTTATTTAGTTTATTTAAAGAATCATTTTTATTTTATTTATTATATAAATTATTTTATTTATTTTTATTTGTTTTTATTTATTTATTTTTATAAGATATATAATGAAAAATTCTAATAATGTAAAAATAATATGAAAGGACATTAAAAAGTAATCAAATTGAATTGAAAAAAATAAATATTAAATATACAATTTTCACCATTACAACTTTCTTATATATATAAAAATAAAATCAACATCTATATTCTAACAAGAGAAGAAAATTAATAAAAAATAAAAAAATAAACTTTAATATTTCTTACACACTTTCAACAATATGATATAATACCGCCCTTTTTGAACTAATATATATTATAGCTTTTATAAATAAATATAAAATGCACTATTCAAAAAAGTGATTGAACAAATTTATTCTTAAAAACAAAACAAGCCAGGTTCGATGATACTCTACTCTTTATATATTTAATTCCTTGAAAGCGATGCATTAGACGAATGAGATAAGATTATTTATTTTTAAAATAGATAATACTATACTCTTTATATATTTAATTCCTTGAAAGGGATGCATTACACGAATGAAATAAGATTTTCTATTTTTAAAATAGAAATTAATGCTTAAATGACCCTTGGATGCTCTTTTCCGTTCCCGCCCTGTCATGCCCCCTCCTCGTAAATGACAACCCATTTCACTTACTAAAGTAGAGGGGTTAAATGCCCACATTTACTGCCTGTGTCGCCATTATCCAAACCCCTTATGGTGTCCGGACACGCGGTCTGCTCACAGTATTTTTAGACTTGATCCATTAACTGTTTTACTGCGATTACATTTATTTCTCCACCGTAGTTTCGCGATTACACAGTGCAATTGCCGGGCACTACCGAGATTTCCGGCGTCAGACTGCTGGAAATCTCGGTGGGGTTCCCCCACTATAATAGCCTATTGGCTAATCATTTTATATGATTTATTTTTCAGAACGATATATCTAGGAATACATCATGATTCTAGCATATCAGATTCTCTATTCAAAATTGTACATATAATTATGGTGATGGAACCCACAACAACTGCTCACTTTAACGTTTCCGTTTTTCAACTACCACAGTCAAAGTCACCCTTTTTTAATCTGTTTGTGTTGCTTGCTGTGGGTTCATGTGGATAGAGAGAATTCGCCAGTTTTTTCTCTCACAGCATAAAAGATTCGTCACAGTTCATTCCCCATATGCCAGACTTCATTATAGATACCGCAGAGGATAGAATATGCCGACTCCAAATGAATAGGAAGATTGGATTAAATTGATTAATAGGAACAATATTGCTGTTAGCATTAATGTGAGAAATTGATGAGAAATAATATTATTGTTAGAGTTTATGTGAAAGAAATAATATTGTTATTGTATTGTTATCAGGATTCAACTGTGTAGTTTTACAAGTCAAATCCATTGACCCATGTTTCATGAGTAGTTGATCACAAATAATATTGTGATATTGCTATCAGGATTCAACCGTATAGTTTTATGAGTCAAATTCATTGACCCATATTTCATGAGTAGTGGTTCACAAGAACCCATCTTTCATGATAATGAACGATCGACCTAGCACTCATTGCATCTAGGTGATGCTCATAGAGGTGAAGCAATACAAGTTAGGAGGGCCAATTGCACCTCGGGAGGAGAGACTTGAGAATTGCAAGCTTGAGCAATGTAAACAACAAAATTCTCAGCATACTCATCTTCTCATTTAGTAATCAGGGTCTTTCTACAAACGATATGATAGCCCTTTCAGGTAATTTAATGTTATGTATATTGAATAGCAATTCTATGTAGGTTGCAAGTTAGTTAAATTAGCATGTGTATTAATTAAAGAAGTGATTGTTTTGATTACTCTTAGGTACTCATACAATTGTTCAAGCATGGTGCATCACTTTCATGTATCTACAATGAAATAAATATAAATAGTGCCTTTGTCAATTCTATGAAGGCTAACCGTCTAAGCATGGTGGTGACAGTTGTTGTCTGAAAAGATATCTCAAGTTTGCATTCTTAATATTATTTTAGTAATTATTTCTGTACACTTGTTATTTTGTTTCCTAGTGATTTTGTTTTCTTGTGTGAGAGTGGTGTCCCATTTAGAGGATGACTAGATTTCATATTTAGTGACTTTTTAATCTCACGTGAGGAGGATGACATCTCACTTTGAGGTTGCATGGTTTGGTCATGTGTCAACATTTGGGCAGTTTGTAAGGTCATGTAAGAGAGAGAGAGATTACAAGCATCATGACCAACATTATAATAGATGTGGACACTTGCCATGGAGCATCTATGGATGTTTGAATGAAGACAAATTTGGGTGCCCAAGTTGGGTTGGTGATGTAGCTCAACAATTGAGAATCCTATGGGGTTGTCAGTTGTTGCAGCACAAACATACACAACCAAGAATTTAAAATAAATATTTGAGATTTAATGAGAGCCAAAATTTAAGAGCACGATCACATGAATTTATTTGCAACAAGTACAATGCTAATTTTTAATTTCAAACTCCCAAGTTTGCAACAACAATTGAAATGAGCAATTAAACAAGCCAAAATGCTTTGCTTCAGGCACTATTTTCTATCAACCACTATAAATTAGGTACAAGACTCTTCTAATCAGCCACCAACAATAACATATGCTGCCACCAAGCTCTGAAACTCCATTCCTGGGCATCCCACAGGCTTCACAAGTGATTTTCTTCTTCACAACATTAATTTTTCATACATTTTTTCCTTCTTTCTCCACACTTTCTTCACCTAGGCATTGCATACAGTCAAAACCCACTGTAATTTTCCTTTCTCAAGCATCTTGGGTGTCCCACATTCCCATTAACTCTCCCATTCAATTTTTACCAAGCAAGAGTTACAAAATCTTAAATACCAATTTTTTTTTATTCTTCCTCAATCCATCAACTCCACTCTGAGGCATCCAAGATTCCCACTCATTAAATGATGCAAATTTTGAATTTCCAAAGGAGTTACAAGATGCCCAAATTAACCTCTTCAATCCTCGGCATGGGCTTTTGTGTTGGCATTTATTTATCAATTTTTAACAATTTCCAACACCAAAATTCCAATATTTAAATTTAATTTCCCAACCATACAAATGGGTTAAATAATTTTAAAAATCAAATCATGCCTACACAAACAAAAATGAGAAAAATAAAATCAAACAAAATTAAACGTGCAGGATTTCCCGTGTATGCGGATTCTCTTGCATTAGTTGGTCAAATATGATGTATATGACAATGTAAGGAATATATTAAAATTAGCTAGGAAGATATTCTACAACAAAGGGCGTTAAAATTTGGTGTCTTAGATTGGGCACCATACCTCCTATGGTATTGTTAACAACTTTTCTAAACCATTCATAGTTTCTAGTTTGTTCTTCATCTATTTATTTTGGCATTTGGGTTGAGATGTATGAGGAGTTTTCCTTTGCACAGTTATGTTGTCAAATTTCCCCTATAGGAGCAAGATGTAGATCTCCATGTTAAGACTTTGAGCCTATAAGTGTATTGTAACATATTTTTGATGTCAATTAATAAATTGGTTTAGTGCTTTGGAGTGTGGGGTTTTTTATTTGAAAGAATTTTCTCCATGGACATTGGTGTTTCTTCTTTTTTGTGTACTCTTCTTCATTATTGTTCTTATATGCGTTGATTTATATGTTGTTAAACTGCCAAAATCTAATTAGATTTGAAATCTACTTTACTTTCCTCAAAGGTTTAATGTGAGACATTATTTGTCCTAAATCCACTTTATGGTCATAGTTGTGTGCACTTGTATCAAGTATGTTAATTGAGAAATTACATAGTACTAGAAGGTGCATAATGGGTTCATTTTTTTCTTTCAATAGGCATCATAGCTATGCTAGTTTTATGTGTTGCATGTACTTGGACATGAATTGCATTTTCTTGCTTGTCTATGCATGTGATGGTTCCATGGTGTCTTAAGTTCTAGGTATACCTAGGTATACCTTCTTTTGTAATTTCTTGGTTTGGAAAGCTTGATGGAATATGTAGGAAGGAATTTATTGATTATTAATCTTTGAGGGAGTGGAAATCTTGTAGTTCATCTTAATTTTTAGGGTACAACATGTATTTGAAGGATGAATAAGGTAGAGCATTATGGAGCTAGCCATGTGGTTGCATGTAACATGTTATTAAATTATAGCTCCTATTTGATAGTACAGTGTCTATGTTATTTTATTTTATAGTCAAGTGTGCAACAAAGTGCTCATGTTGGGTGCCTAGTTTTGGTTCTCTATATACATGGGAGAGTATTGGTCATCTTGACTACAATTTGCTGTTCTTATGTTGGGTACTTGGTTTTAGTTCCTATATTTGGACTTGGCACTAGTTTATTAGCATTGAATGCATGCAAGATATGGAGTTTTTCATTGGATGACATGGAAGCATCTAGAATAGCCCAATCCTTCGTATGAATGCAAATGGTGGTAGCTATGGAGTTGGCTTGTTTGGAGGTTTGAAGCTTATGGAAAACCCCTTCTTCTTTTTAGATGGTAATACTTGCATGGTTCAAATTCATGTTGATTTGATCTATGGATTTTGTATATTTTCTTTCAAAATTTATGGCTATGCTTATATGGACATGTGTAGGATCATGATGGGCCAAAAAGTGGAAACAAGAAAAAACTTGTTTTTACTTTACCAAAATCGTGAAACACAAAGATGACTTTTTGTATGGGTTAGATAAAATTTGATTTTGGTTTGGTAAACGGATATTCATTTCCCACAATTATTTTCATCAATTTTATGTTTTAAAAATAGATATCCATTTTGAAAATAAAAGAAAATATTTGTTTTGAAAATAAAAACAAATATTCGTTTCCTACAACTATTTTAATTAATTTTATGTTTTGAAAATGGATATTCATTTTGAAAAGCCCAAAAAACACACATCAATAAAATGGGCATAACTTTTGTGTTACTTATTAAAATTTTGATTGTTTGTAGGTGTTGGAAAGGTGATTCAAAGATCTACACAATGAATAAGATAATTTTGATAGGTTACCACCAAAAATTAATTATAATCATTTTAAGTTCCTCCTTAACTTTCAAAATTTTAAATTTTCATAATTCTTGCATACAAAGTCTTTTTTCATGCTTTTTTTTGCAATATTCATCCAAAAAGACTTGAAACATTAAAGAAGTAATAAATAATGAAACATTTAGATTATTGTACTAAGTAGACTAAAAAATTTACTTAAATCATCATAGAAGGCCTCCTTGTTGTCTTTGATCCTATGTGCACCTTTGCCCAAGTTGAACTAGGGGAACATCTCTCTCTCTCTCTCCCTCCCTCCCACTCTCTCTCCCTCCCTCCCTCTCTCTCTCCCTCCCTCCCTCTCTCCCTCTATGTAGTTAGCTATCTCTCCCTCTCTACATCTCTCTCCCCTTCTCCCTTACTCTATGCAATATACTCAACATTCATAACTAGAAATTACTTAATGAATTAGCAAGAAAGTAAATAACGACATACTTAAAATCGATAGTAAATTTTTTTGACTTTCATATTTCATTCATTTTTCATGAACAATAATAAAGTGGAAACTATAATCATTTCAATTTGAAATGAAACAATTTTAATAAGGAAATTATAAAAATATTTTCTTTAATATTACATATATGAATTGCATTTAAAGTAGACATGTTTACAATACTTAGTAAGTGTTATAAAGTCTTTCATATCTAGAATTCAACATCTTTCTAACAAGTCTTGGTGAAGTCATCTACTACAGGGAGAGAATCACTCAAGTGTTTTGCCTCCAACCACAAACTAGAAATCCCCCACACACGTTCCATTTAGAAGTGTCTCTATGCTTCACGAAGAGTATAGACAAAGGAAACCAACAAATTTATGACATCTAAGTCCTAGTTTTGTTTCCTACATAACCCAATCAACCATACAACTTTAGATAATCCTCTAACTAAGTATGGCCAATCTGACTGGACTATGAAATCTCAAACATCGTGAACCAACTAAATGCAAGCAGAGACTTTTGCATTACTTTGCCCAAAGTTTTTAATAAAATAAACACTTCCATAGAAAATGTAATCATGAGTTCACACACCTCTAACTTGACTTGTAAACGACATTCAACCTATGATAAATAACACATAGTTGACTCATTTGATTGTTTATCTAACTTTTCAAAAGGAAATAAAACCAAACACGCCTAACTATCTATGATTGGTAAACAACTAGGGTCATCGAAAAAATGATACTAACAAAGAGCATTTGTATTGTGTACCCACAATTCTCGAATCTTGGCTACTGCCACATGTTCATATGTCTAGAATTATTTCAAGAGTTTAATACTTTTCTATTTTTCAAAACATAAGACTTTTTAAGCTCTTTTACAAGTCATAGTACATTCATATAATGACACTGACTTGTGATCCTTTATCTATTACTTGAGCTCTTAACAAACCATAACACATGTAATTATGAGTTTTATTCTCTATTATTAAAATAACTTCATCATAAATATTACTTGTTTTTCTATGTTTTCTCCTTCATCTTCATTCGAGAAAATATTTTATAACGGTAATAAATGTATTGCATATTATCTATATTTTTTTGCAAGAATAAGTACATATTTATGGATTTTAAACCATATTAATTGCTCTATCTAATAATTTGGTTAGTTACAGCTAAATAACAGTTAAAGCTTCAAGCTTAACATGCAAATTTTCAAATGTATTCAGAATAATCTTGTATGCTCTTATTTATATACATCTCTCTCTCTCTCTCTATATATATATATAATTATTTTCTTGTGTAAAATAGAATATGTATATAAAGTTTATTTCAACAGGGTAATAAAAGCTCTTGTTTTTTTTAATCAAATTCACTTTGTTGTCTTGCACAGAAAATAAGGAATTTAAATGATTTTCTTCTCAAATAAATATACTCAGCAATGTCATTCCATTATGCACATACATATATATGTATGTAAAAAAAATCTTCTTTTACTATGCAAAACATTTAGATATTGAAAAATAATTAGAATAAAATAGACAATGATATCATGCTTGGAAGTTATTTTTGTTCCTCTACAAGTTTCAACTTCTATCCACAATCAAAATTTATATCTTTATACCAACACTACAACCAAAGACCCTCACCTCTACTACCATTCATAGTGATAGCTACCTTCTTTTTCCTTTCTATGTGACTTCTATCTTCATAATAATAACAATCCTTCCCTTTACAAACATATGACACCTCTCTATAATACAATACCTCTTTTATAATACATGTGACTCTTTTCCCTTTCTCACATCTCCATAAATGAAGGCAATTTAAGTTATTTAATGCCAAGAATATTGCATTTGATGATGACATAAGGCCTTCCATGTGATTCTAAATCAATTAGCTTTTAATTGACTCAACATTAACTTTCCATACATTGGGCTAAATGCCCTTACTAGCCAAAAGGCTCATTAATATTAATGACATTGCATATATATATATAATTTTCTTTTTTAACACTTTTAAATAATAATCAAATAATCCTTAATAATAATAGGCAATTCATAAAGTCGATAAAATAATAATATATCCTCTTCATTACGAAAGACTAGGCCAAAGATCAAATGTGATTACAACCTATCTTTACAACCGGATCACACAAGTATTAACTCTTTGACAACTTCGGGTAGAACTTGACAACTTACTTGAGCTTTAATGAAAACCTACGTGGTGTGTGATCAACTAAGAATGGTATTTACCCATTTGCTAGCAATGTTTATACACTTCTCTCCAGTTATACTCTCCCTCTTCATCTAGAAGGGAAAACTGCTCCTACATTCAACTTAGAAAGTCATCATAATGGTAAGTCTATTAATAACCATGATATCATAATCATTAATCAAAAGTAATAATCATTAGATTTGAAACATTTTATATTGCATTATAATTTCATCTAATTATCAACTAAAGTAAAATAATCCATTTATGTCAAAACACATATTTAACGTAAAATTAAAAGGTAATTACAAGCCAAAATTTGGGGTGTGATATATTTTCCTCCATAAGGATCATCGTGCTCGATGATTCAATGTATTATAATAAGATAATAAAATATTTTCTATTAACTATTGAAAGTAGTAAACAAATGAGGAAACTTCTGATAAAATTAATTATAATTTTCCCAAGTGGCCCAAAGTCTTAGCATATAATTGGTCCCATTAGACCTTGCAGAAGGTAATCTCTTTATTATGCAAGTGGAGCTTGCATGCTTCAAGCACCTTGAGAGGCTCAATCATTACCACTCTTGGATCTTGTACCTTAAGTGCATTTTATTCAAGTACATGATTAAAACCTGTTATATACTTCTTTAAATATGAGACATGAAAAAGTTATGCATCTAGGCAAGAGCTGGAGGTAGAGCAATTGTAAGCAACCAGGTTAATCACTTGAAGAAATTTGAAGAGACCCACAAATCTAGGGTCTAGCTTGGATGATTTTCAAAACTTTATGGATTTTTTTTGAGGTTTGACCCTCAAAATAACTTTTTCTCAACTGAGAATTATCTTGGTGTACACTTGGCATCAACATAACTTTTATGTTTATCATTTTCTTCCACTAATATTTCCCTGATCAACTTGTTCTGCCCTTCCATTTCTGATAACATTTTTGGACCAATGCTAATCCTATCTTCTAGCTTATCCCAACTTATAGGAGTTTAGAACTTTATTCTATATAATTCTACAAATGAAGTCATCTTTATTACAAAATGATAGGAATTATTGTAAATATAATTCTACAAATGAAGTCATCTTTATTACAAAATGATAGGAATTATTGTATGTAAATTTCATATACGAAATATATTCATCCCACTTTTATTGTTGGTTCATGCAATACATTCTCAACAAATCTTCAAGAACTTGGTTTACCCTTTCTATCTGACCATTTGTCCTAGGGTGATAGGTTGGGCTTATATGAAGTTGAGTTCCAAGTACTAAAAATAAGTTTTTCCAAAACCTTGATGTTGTGCATGAATCTCTATCAAAGATAATGTTCTTAGGAACTCCATGCAATCTAAACACTTCTCGAATGAGCTTATGAGCTATTATCAGTGCTCCATTCATTAAATTTCTAGGTATAAAATGGGCTATCTTGATGATTTTTCCACCACTACTAAAATAACCTTATGTCTAATCTAAGACATAGGAAGACCTTCCACAAAGTCCATACTAATGACTTTCCATTTCCACACTAGAATTTCATGACGGTAGAAGATTCCTCTTGGGTGTTGATGTTCAACCTTTACTCTCTAGCATTCTAGACATCCTACCACAAATTTTGTCGCATCATTCTTCATTCCTTTCCATAAATAAAGTTGTTTTACATATGTTTATAGGAGTTTTGTCACTCTTAGGTGTCCTGAGTATGGTGTAGAATGAACCTCTTCCATGCAAGGTTTCTTTATTCCTCTAAGTATGGAACATACATCCTTCCTTTATACCTTAAAAGTCCATCCGGTTCAAAATAGAACCTATGATACCTCAAATATTGAGGATTCACTAAGAGAGCTTGCTTACTTGTTCATAATATTCATTTCCCACATAATTTTTGATGTAGGAGCATCCTTAGTTCTTGGCAATCTTGCATCAACTAAAAATATTTTCTTTCAATTTTTGTTCTTATTTTGTTCTTGCACAGTTCATGTTGGTGGATCTATCATATTTTCTCACCAGACCCTGTGGATCCACATTTTCATTGTGGACATGTTCATTTTCCTTATTCCAAGATTTGAGCACGATTGGATCTTTTTCTAGAAAGTTATCGCTTCTGGATTTAGTAGCAATTTCTTGAACAAACATCGAAATAATTTTCAAACCTAACGGTTAATTTGATTGTTTGTGGATCATCCCCATGACTTGCGGATCTTGACAATGTGATTTTAAATGTTCCATGGAGTGACCTTGACCTTAAATATAGGTCCACACTTCATCCTATGCATTCATCGAGGAGTAATTCAAATTTGAGGCTGACTTATTCATGCACACGTTACATTTTCTTTCATTGGAGATTGTAATAATCTTTGGCCAACACAGATGTTTCTAGACCCGCGGATGTGATATAAATCTTGTAATAGATCATTAACAAAGCAGCGAATAATAAGTAGATAATTCTTTGATTAGATTTGTAAGATTTCAGCTCGCATATAGGAGCACATAGGAATGTTGTATTTTTGAACATGTTGTATCAGGCCTATGAGCTGAATCTATAAGCTTGGA
>VDFB02192065.1:0-15137 GCA_007258455.2 Sequoia sempervirens
TTAAATATTTAGTTACCCATTTATCGTTAGCAGAAATGACCCAAGAATTTAATAGAATGGACTACTCATAATACCTTGCATTATGGAGCTCAATTCTCTGATATATTACTACTTATCAAATCCTTTGTAAATAATTGTAAACTTATGACTCCATTTAAGCATTTAATTGATTTTCTTGAATCAAAGCAAAAACATAGACACCCAATTGAACAAATTCTCAAAAGAAGAATGACATCATTAACATTTCATTCAAAATTCACTCAAATCCACATAAGGAGAGAAAATATATTAGAATTATATGTTTATTCATGCTTATAAGTCATATCTGCATACAATTTAAGATAATTTGCATATATTCATCCAAAACTCAAAATAGGCTATCTATTATATTCCTATCTTTCTACCCATATATTCAACTCAAAACCTTGCTAGAGCTTTCATCAGTTCTCTCCCTACAAATGAGCCTTGAATTCCCTTTTATATGATGAGGGAGCAACAAGCTTCGAGCTCAAATGTAATTTCACCACAAATTTTCATTTGAACAAAATCTCCATTGCATTTGACTTTCATTTCAAAACTTCCCACACGTTGAATCTGCAAAACATAGTGCAACTGGGGAAAGCTAAAGTTGTAACTACCATCAAAAAAGGGAACGCAAATTTTCATCAAAATCCCCTTTGTTGCTATCCATGCAAAAAAAACTAGGCAACCAAATTTCCACGAAGGCACACAATTGACATCAAAATGTGCCACACACGCAAAACCAACACCACCACCAACAACAACATCATCAACACAAAATTTTACATCCCACACAACAACTTCTTATTTACCCACCACCCTACCCTTACCAACACTTAGACCCCAGTATACACACCCGCTTCTAGTTTTTGCTAGAGGAGGAGAGGAAACTTCAGCCTCCTCTTCTTTCTTGTCCTTGCCCAATACGGTTCTAGTCCGTCCGCTTGGGGTTTTAACCGCCAATGGCACCACAGATATCACTTCCTCATCAGAGGGCAGACCGTGATTGAAGCGAGCTAAATACTGACAGTATTCAGAGTCGATCTCAGTTACACCATTAGAAGCGTTGCTCGTAAGGTCAATGGGTGAGTGTTGGCATCCAAAGGATCCATTCCCATACCTTATTTTCCTACCGACACTAGTAATAGAGCACACCGACTACTTGCCTTTGTCATCTACCAGTTGAGCAACAACGTCCTGGAATTGCAACCTTCTACTGCATCTAGTGGGCACAAGCCTAGGCTTGTCAACCAAAGCACCTTCCTGAATAGTAAGACCGAGCTTTTGTGAGCTCAAACGAATAGACCTCCTTACTGACTTACTCATTTTCTCTTGTTAGACAAGCACTCAAATTTGATTAGACTCAGCCCAGAAAGTGCTCTAACTACTACAAGAATGACACAATTAGTAGTTAATTCCTCTTGTATTTATTGTGCGAGGTAATGGAAACCTTCATCAATGCTTAGTAAGAATGCATGTGAAAACATGGCAATTTGGCGGCGTATGTACTGTCACCATTTAACTTGAGCTGCATGAGAATCCTCAGATCACCCTTCATGATTGCCAACAACAACATCTTCACACAGATTGAGATTGGCATGACTACACAAGCAAGGAATAATTCATTAATGCTTCACCAGTTGTATGATAAAATGACCACCATGTGTCATTTTCCAACTTTGAATATTGCCTGTTGATCTCCTGAAGAGTTGGTAGATCAAATGGTTTATCTCGGGCTAACTCGATTTGACATCCAACGAAGCATTGTTGACCTTCCTCATGAACAATAACATTAATCCATCTAGAAAACCAACTACCATGTTGGCAGGACCTATGCACTTTGCAAACTGAACGGTTGGAGCTACGAATTGCAATTTCGTTGACCTCGCAGCTTTTAACCAACCTTCATCTTCCTCCTGCAAGCTAGTGGGGAACGACAGATATTTACATTAGCTTTTGATCTTGGTTTTTGATCTAAAACCACGAGTTATGAGCTCAATAGTGGAGATTGGGCCCCACATTCCATATAGGACACACATTGGCCTTTTGTTGACCTCGCACCAAATAATAGGGTGACGCCTTAGGTCTGTGAGCTGGCAGGGTACGATCGAGATCTCCCATATCTTCGAATCTGAAAAACCTACACATTGCATGGTTAGTATTTAATGAAAGGCTTTGGCTAAGTCATCAATGACATGACCACTGGGGTTAATGGCTTAGGCTTATGTCACCGGATTAAAATTAAAACCCAACTTTGATTTTAATACTTTATTTCCTCGATAGGGTTTTATTTCCTAAGTCTCAGTTGGCCCCGTGTTTCATCTTTTAAAAAACAACTTATGTCGTTGTTTACTGTTGGCCTAGTGATGTCCCCTTGTCCTTTTCAATGAATGTTTTATTTTGCAGAAGGGATCAAATTCGTGCTACCGTTGATCAAATTGCCTTCGAATGTCAATGATTGCCCGCCATCACATGATCGAAAGTTGCGGGATTTTTACCGATTGCGATATCGCGGGCGGGCGCCACATGTCCTTCTGGGGGATGAAATTGTGAGACCACTGATCAACTACCATTTGATCTCATCTATTCCCTACCATCCCACGATGGCCCCACCATAGTGCTTTGGTCAATCGCGATATCATAGGCGGTCGCCACATGTCTCATCTAATGAAGCCGAAAGAATAAAGGAAATGTCGTGGAACATTAATCCAGCCTTAAATACATTAAAAGGAAGGTTACTAAAGTGCTCTTAAGATGAACGCAATTCAAATCGACATATGTGTTTTAATCTTGATGGAAAATTTGCTCGAGGGTTAATGATAGGGCCAATGATTGTGTTGAAGGAATGAGATCATTGATGCTCAAGATCTACAGTTGTCTGCCATCGCGTGATCCAAAGTTGCAGGATTTTTATTGATTGCAATATCGCGGGCAACCACCACGTGGACTTCCTTCGCAGCATATGGTATGGTGGGCCCCTTATGGCCATGTTGGCGATTGTGTAAGCCTATTTTGAAGGTAGTCGTCGTTGATTTGATCAAAATGAAGCATTGACGGCTCGAATTTAAATCTGCATCAAATATGGTTGGAGCTATTTGTACAGCGCACAACTGAGCTTTAATGGTGGATGAGACATTTAATAGCACAATTTGATCAAAATAAAATCAATTCTCCTACTTTATGTGTGTCACAAAGCATTCAGTTATTTTGCAAAGCAGTTTCAGAGCTGAGAGCAAGGTTGTGAACCCTGACAGCCGAAATTTGGGATTTCTACGAAAAGAGCCATGAGTTAATTTATGTGTTTCCCGATCACTCTGTGCTTGAATTAAGGAAAATATTTGATGTACTTATCATAGGGCTTGTTGATAAACATTTTAGGGCTATAGTTTATTTAAATTCTGAGAAATTGCAATATTTTGTTCTGTAATTTCATATCTCTGGTTAGTCCTAGCTTTTTGAAGTGTGAAGTTATAAGAAGCCCTAGTTTGTCTGAGATGGCACCACCCAAGCAACATTCTAGCAAGATTGACTATTTAAAAAGAAACCTGTATGATGATTTCCTAGATCAATTTCCCTTGTCAACGAATGATAGAAAGAAGGGATTGGTTCTAATGCGAGGGAAAATCTTGGGGGAGGGGTTAGTATACAATTATTCCAACATAGCCGATGCCAAGGTTCCTCTCACGGGTTTGGAAATGTTCAGATTGTGGTATGGACAGAGGAATTTGCCTCACCCTTTTTCAAATGGATGGATGTATGATATGGCGAAGCTGGTGGTACCGAATGTTTTCCCTGATGTAGACTCAAGTGCTTAGGGTAGTAGCTGCAAGATATGACCCTGTCACACGGGTAATTAGGGATAATGATGGAAAGGTTTTGTTAAGCATTAATAGACATGATATTCAACATATTTTTGACTTGAGTGAACTGAGTGAGGACTTGGTGCCTATCAACCTTGAGGAAATGAAGCAGGAATATGCAAATTTGAAGTCTCTTTTCAAATCTAAATTGTTTCCACCTCATCTAGCTAGGGCGGGAGGTTCAAGATTTCACATCAGCCCCAGTGACTAGGAACCTTTCAGATTAAATTGTTTTGCAAATCATTTCCTGGCCACTTTTTATTCATTGTGTCATATTTTGGGTTTCAATCCTGGTGCAGTGATGCCCATTACATACATATTCATGGGGGTGCAAATATAACACCCTAACTTCTCTGTCACATATGAATTTGCTTCTTTATTGGCTGAGAGGATACATGAGGGGTTGTCAAAGCTACAGAAAAATGATACCAGCACTCAATTCTTTTGGTATTCTAAGTTGATGCATATGTTTTTATTCAAAAATGTTGACTTCTTCTCTGAGAAGATGAAATTAAGGCAATCAGTTGATGGAGAAAGATTGCCAATACAAATATGGGCTACAGATTTATCTTGTAATAAGGAAAGCACTAGTTATGTACAATTTGATAATTATTTTGCTTCCATATTGAGGGCTAGATTGATAGTGAATGTACCTAGGATTCCTGAGGAATTACATGATTTCCTCAGGCCAAAGGGGAGGAAGCTAGCATTAAAAGTCAGCCATAACTAGGGTAACATTATCCCATACCCAGTCAGCATTGTTTTGAGGGTATATGGTTTTCAAGGAGACCCTCATATACTGCCATACAATGTGCCACCAACAGTAGGGTTTGCAAAAGTTATGTGGCAGATAGGTTGCATCCATGAGGACAACCTCACAAGGAGGGGTAAGGGAACATTTTTCCCTAATTATACAATGGTGTCTAATTTTTCCTTTTCAAAAGGAGGTTGGGTGCACTTTGAGAAATTCTTTGAGGATTATCATTTGAGATGTGGTCCAAAGCAGTAGCATGATCCTAAGGGTTTCTTTACCCTTTTTAGATAAAGAATAAAGGCTAGAAAGTTTGTGCATGAGTTCAACTTTCCTAAGGACCTGATCAAAAATGAGTTCAACCTAAATAAGCAAGATTTGAACAAGGAGAAATGGATAGCTTATGATAAGCTATTAGATATTGTGGACAAAATGGATCCGAAATATGATCCAATGTTGGAGCTCAGTCCCCACCATAAGAAAATTGATTTTCTGATGGAGAACTTCAAAGAGATTATGGGCACTTTAAGAACCAAAAAAGTAAACTTAGAGATGAGTCTGGGTGTACAAGAACAAGGTGCTAGACCATTTGAAACAAGGCCAGCATACCAACCTATAGAAAAGTGGCCCATTTACAGGAGAAAAAAGGATAGCAATAGTGATGAGGAAGAAGTGGATAGAAAGGGGAAGCAAATTATGAAGTTTCCTTCACAACCAGGTCCAAAATTCAAGGTGCCTGGGGCAATTAAGATCATTGATTTAGAGTCATCACCAGAAGATAGTCCCCCATCACCACCATCTGATCTAAGCCCTAAAAGGAAAAGAACTAATCAACCACATGAGAGTTTTATGGATGAAATTATTGTTACTGATCAAGTCATGTAGGTTGGTATGCCTTCCCCTCCTAAGCCAGCTAAATTGGTTTTATTTGATTTAGATATGAAAAGAAAAAGTGTACAAGATGCAAGATGGAAGCATGTAAGGATTTTCTAAAGATAATGCATTTGTAAAGACTCTTGTATTATTGCAATTGGTATGGAGGATGAATTTTGAAGAATATCAAAATAAATGCAAGGAGAAGAGAACTAGGACCTGACAAGTCAGACCAGGAGAATGATGAGGAAGTGAAAGCTGAATTAATGGAAGAATTTAAGAACATCACTCCTAAGGAAGGTATAAAATTAGTGATTCAGGCTGGTGTATTGATTCTTCCTGAATGGGACATTGCAAATGCAGTGGCCTTTAATGCTATTATGAAGTCCAAGCATCCCTTGCAAGAATCTAAAGAAGAATTCAAGGTAGCACTTCAAGATTCTACTTTCAGTGAAGAGTATGAAACCTTGGAAATTTGGGCATTGGCCCCACAAGGGAGAAAGCCAAATATTACAGACATTAATCCAAATTTTAGAGGGGGATTAATAATAAAGAGAGCTTTAGAGACCTCAACCACCGAGGCCACTAGTTTAACTGTGAATGTGGCCAAATTGGCCCAAAAGACTGTTGAAAGGGAGGAGGCTGAAAAGAAAAGCCTAATGGAAAAGTATAACCTTTTGATTGAAGAATACATCAAGATGCAACAGAGGAATGTTGAGTTGCAAACTGAGGTGGAAAGGTTCAAGTATAAACAGATTGGAGAGACATCAAGTGCTCCAAGGACCAGTACATTACCTTCCATAGCAGGGTCAGTCCTCTTGCTTCTCCAATTGTCTCCACACCAGGGCCTCCCAGTCAGAATCCTTCCTTCACCCCTTCTTTAGAGGAAATTGATGAAGAAACAGAGTGCTTTGTTGATCCTACAAAGAAGCAGCTCTTGCAAAGAATTGATGAGTTACAGACATCTTTGAGGGTAAGTGAGGAGGGATCTCTTTCAAAGCAAAAAGAGATTTTTACTACTGTTTTAAGGCATTTGAATGAAAAGGTTGATAATAAATTTCTATCTATACATTCTTTATATTCTTTGCTATTAGATGCAATAAAGAATATTGATAGGGATCAGGAGGTAGTGATACCATTGATTGAAAATTGAATCCCTAGGGCCAGTGATCTTGATGTCATGTATAAGGCCTCAAGGTTTGATACAAACAATAGGCCCCAATCATTACCTACTCATGTGTTAGTAAAATCATTGCAAGGTTTTCAGACCTTACCAGATGACTTGAGTATGAATATTAGGGAGTTGGCAAAGAATTTCAATGATTGGGGTAAGACATTATTACCTGATATAATTGATGAGCAGAGCAAAATCAGGTCATTCCAGCAGTGGTAGGGTTAGGTAGGTGAGGTCATCAATGATCAAATTAAATTAATTTGTGATGACTCAGATTATGACTTGTTGGTGAGCTGTATGGATAAAATCATTAGTACTAGCTCATTTTTGGAATCTTTTGAAAGATGCAAATTAGGTAGCAGTAAAATACACACCTTATAATGCCAAGGTGAATGAGGTAATTAATTTTTATTGGCCGACTGATGAAGAATATCAGAGGTGGGTAGATAAATATTTGACTGAGGAGAAATAAAAGAATGAATTACTAACGGGTGGTAAATCAGATGTTGCGGTTACAACAGCCCCTGGTTTTGCTTTGATGGCGGTCTCGGCATGGATTTCTTGTGGTTTTTTGTTGTTGCCTAAATTTTTCTCAGCTGACATGATGAACGGGAATATTCTCTAGGGTGATGGTTGTTGTAACGATTTTTGGAATATCACCAAATGCTTCATTTGGCTAGTGACATGTGTACTTTCTGGCCCAATGCTTGTTTGCACCTTCATTTTCTATAAGAAGAATTTCAAGGCTAGAAGTGCGGGTTAGCAAGTTAGATAATTTTGGTCGAGTCTAGGTGAAGTTGCAGAGCAAATTGTAAAGTCCGATGGTTTTAGAGAGAAATACAATTTAGGTTCTGAGTTATTCTATAATCGGCTTTGAATTCATGGGGATTTAATGTTGTATAACAGTACTAGCATTTGAGTTGAAATGATAAATTCAAACTCATGTCTCTCCACTATACATGCATATCCAAATTTTGAATAAGATGACTAAGGGTTGTTTCATTCATCTCACTGTTGTGGTGTGTATAATCCTTATTTTAGCTTTAATTCAAGGAATTAATTAAAATGCTTGAATGGGATTATAGGCGGATATGTTCTATTTAAGGATTTGATTAGTATTGGGTGAGAATGCATACTTGATGAAATTGTAATGCAATATTGTTAGGGATCTTATAAGTTATATGTTATGTATTAAATCTGTCATAAACCCTTAGATGCTTATGAATTTGACTCCTACAATGGATATATGGCACTGATTTAAGTTGTACTTATTTGTGTAGTTCAATAATTGTTTGTCTTTGCCTAGAGCTTGCTATAAATTGCAAATTAATAACTGTATTTTACTATGGATTGTGTTGTAGTTATCTCATGCTCCACACAGTTGATATTAATAGGTGAACACCAATTTTATTTGATATTATCCTATTGTGTTGAGCTATTAAGTGGGATTGTTATTTATGTGTTAATGTTGTTTATGATATGGTGTAGGTTGTAAACATATTAAGGGATCACCCTCCCGGGTCTTGCAGGCCGAAGTGTAGGAGGCTTTTAAATTCCTTGTCAATTGTCTAGGTCCTTAGCTACCTTGATTGGAATTGAAAATCCATGGGTAGATTAGAAGCAGAGAACCCGCTAAGTGTAAAACAAACCAACACCCTACCTTTAACCCTAAACCCTAAACCATTAACCTTAAACTCTAAACCCTTAAACCCTATACCCTCTATCTTTCTCCCACTCTAAACTCTAAACCTTTCCTTGTATTCTTTTATAATTTTCATTATTCTTATTTATTTTACACTTACATTTACAAATACACATACATATGCATTTACTGTTTTCATTTATTTCTCATGTAGTTTAATAGTTTGATCAATTTCATATTATATGTGTTGAAGACTTTAGAATTTCAATTACATTAATTTATGGATATGTTGTATCTATAACACTACAAAATCATGTGCTCTTTGCATTTACACTTGCATTTAGAAATACACATTCATATTCATAGATATAGATTTCTTTAATAATATGTTGCATTTATTGTTCTAGGAGAGCATCCAGTAATTGCATTTACATTTACATTTAAAAATACATATACATACATACATATATGTGTGTGTGTGTGTATGTATATCATTTATATTACGTGTTCAAAAACAACCCATTAGGTCTGTGCATGGATAAAAATTCATAAAATCATAACTCCTATACATGTTTTGTTGAAACCTAGGCTTGAATCTCTCATTTCACATGCTTTTCTTCACAAAACTCTTAAGGACATTATCTATACCTTCTTTATTTCTCATCCTACACCCTATTCGTGCATCCTCCAATTACAACTGTATCCATGGGGCCTCTTACACAAGCTTCAATAATCACAAAAAGTGTAAGAGCCCCTTCATATCATGTTTGGACTACAAAACCCTCAAAAACAGGGTAACTGGGTTGTATGCAAAGAAATGGAGTTTTCTAACTCAAATCAACGCCTTAAGCCCTCAAATCATATTCAAATCAAAACTAACACATATCTTCATGACTTAGAATTGATTTCACATCAAAATATGGTTGCATGTGACCGTACAGTGCTGCATAATAGGAAAAATACAGAAATTTTGAAGAAAAACACATATTTTCGAATGTCAAGAGCTTGTATTTTAAATCCTCAACCATCAACAACCATTACAATGATCACTTTAATCTTTTTAAAGGCCTTTACACGTCAACCACTGAACAACCACCTCTACAATTGACTTTTTAATCTTTTATGATCACATGAAACATAAAACACACTAATTTCAAGGTTTTTAACATCACTATTGAAATGTTTTAATTTTTTGACCTTTCAAACATTAAAAATTACATCATTAAATTAATTATATAACGGCATAAAAATTAAAAACATCATGAATTAATTATGTAACCACATATGTCAAATATAATTCTATCAAGAAATTAATATCAAATAGATAATATAATCGCATAACTCATACATTTCAATGTCATTAATCTTCTTCTTCATCCAACTCTTTGTCTATATCATCTGATCTAGATTCAACATTGTAAGGATTGGTCATATCATCATCATCATCATCATCGATATCAGTTTCGATAATGTCATCATCCATATGGATATCATCTTCATGAACATTAACTCCTACATCATCATGATCTAGTTCCTCCTCTTCGAAATCTTTGTCAGGGACATCATCAACTAACTGTTGATCCTGATTATCATCTACATCATCTTCTAGTTCTTCGGTATCTTCTTCTTCCACCACATTATATTTTACCAACCTTCCTCTTTGATCATGTCTAACAATAAATTACCAACCTGGTTTACTTGGAACCTCTGAGTAAAATACCTGCTCACATTGGCTTGGAAGAACATAGGGCTCATTTCCAGCTCACTCGATCAACCTTGTGTTAACCATGGTAAATCCATTATCATGTTCAATAATAGTTCTCTCAGGATCATTTTCATTCAATCATAGCTTGTACCATAGGACGACAAACAAAATTAATTTGAAAGACTTAAAGTCACACTCAATTATATCATCCAAAATCCCATAGTGTCAATTTTCTGAGACTTTTGGATGTATGTCACTTCTAGATAACCATTAGTCACCTGAAAGACTGCAGTTATACTAGAATCACAAGTTTTCTTCATGTCATCCAACATTTTGATTCAAAATTTATGACCATTGCACCACATAGCCTTGTGGTGTTTTACCTGCAATATGTCAAACATGTAAAAATTATTGTAATATCGTCAGTTGATAAACATATTTATTCTTGGCCGAATGTATGCAAATAAAACAATCTCAACATATATATACATCAATATAATTCAAAATAATTAAATAATATGGGGGATTAATATATTTATACATACATGTTTATCTCTTAAACCATATGCTAAATCAATTTCCCTTTGTGTAACATTGGAATCTCTATTACGATGAGCTTCTTTAACCAATGAAGCCACACCTTCCCATGTTAATGTGCGACCAGATTGTTGACATCGTTCAATCCATACCGTCATCCAATCAAGATTTTTGGCGACGTACAAATGTAGTGCATCCCACTCTCGACCAACTGTATCAAAAAAAATTGAAATTCACAAATGACGTATAATTAGTTAAATACCACAGTATACGACCTTAATTTATAATTGATGTATATTGAAGATTATAAATTAAATAAGTACAATATACATAAAAACCATATGTAAAATGTATTCCAATTAATCTCCATGACTATTTTATAATTACCTCACTTTCCTCAATCTACCTTTCCCCATCAGGTACTCCTCTTCGAATTTGTTAATGGAGTTGGGATCCCAAATGCGATCTACATGGATCTTTGTTGCAAACTTAGGAAGATATTCACTAATGTATACCATGGTCTGGTATACCATATATCCCTCCACCATAGAACCCTAAGGATGTGCTTTTTGTCTAACCAAAGCCTTCAAATATTTCAAGTGTCTCTCAACCATCTACATTGACCTTGTGTGTATAGGACCACACAATTCAATCTCCTCAACTTGGTCTATGAGGTAGTGTTCTTGTGCATTGAAAAATGTCTAAAGTAGACACTTTTGCATTTCACACATTAGACGAGGAATTTTTCTCTTTCAATAATTTATATCTTCTTTATGGATTTCTTTATATGACAGCCATCTACAAGTGATTCAAAGCGCAAATATATTAACGAGATTTAACAAAAATATATATTATATTACATAACAAGTAAAACAAATGGAAATTATAAGATGTATACAACGAATTGAAAAAATATCACTACTTACCTCATGTATTTTCCAAGATCATATATAACTTATTTGACATTGTTGTCAAAGTTGTCTAGGAGAGATATAGGTAGAATGTACTACAACAATTATAAAATGATCTTTTCATTATTTTTCCAAAATTAGTAAACACAATACACTGAAAAGTACATGCATTATAATATACCAAAATAATTACCTTAATAAAGGTATGTCAATCATGCGTTTTCATCCCTAACCCAAATTCACCTTTCTTTGTTATTATATTGTTTATGTTCGCAGCAAATCTTGTGGGAAATCAAATTTTTCGTATGACTTCTTTTATAGCATTGCTTTGCTACTCTATTAATAACCAAGGAAGGGCACTTATATTAATTTGGTCTTCATCGCTATTTAATTGAATGACATTTTTCATTGCATGATTGGCTTCCTAAATATCACTACAAATTTTGACAATTTTTTATTTGTCATGCCTTCCATCTAATATTTTCTATAATATTTTTGTTATATTCTTTCCGATATGCATTGTATCAAACAAATGCATAATTTGTAGCTGTTCATAGTAGGGCAACCTACTAAATTGTCTGGGATAACTTTTCAGTCCCTGTGGAAGCTGGCCATTAATGCCTTGATGACCTTCATGAAGCATATAAGTTAAACAAATTAACAACGAAAATCATTGTCAATTACAACATGAGTAAAAACAACACAATATAAAATATCAATTCAAAACATATCATATATATGATAGATAAACAATTTGATTGATGTATAACCTTGACGATTAATTCTATTATATTCCAACTTCCATAGGCGAGGTGTCATTCTTCGTGGTTTTGATGTAGTCTCCTCTTTCCCATTGAAAAGATGTTTTTCAGTAGTTCGATACTTATGATTTCTATGGAGGAAGTGCCTATACTCATCAAACACCTACTTTCCTAAACTTGTTGAACGACGAGATTTCATCTTGGGACCACAAATTGGACATGCAAATTTTCCCTTTGTTTGAAGACCTGCAAGATCATATAATTGGATTAAATATGTCATTTTTAATTATATATAATGAATAGATTATTTTAAAAAACATGCATGATATCTACTTCATAAAATTAAATATTGTTAAAGTAAAATGAATATTAAACATACCACAAAATGTGTTAGCCCTGGGCATCATGAATTGTCCATACAAGCATCGTGCGGAATTGAACACTTTGTCCCATTGGTCTAGAGATGTCATACATAGTGACACCATTCCATAACTTTAGTAACTCGTCAATAAGAGGCTTGATAAATACATTCATATCTTTAACTTGGTACTTACCTAGTTGAATGAACATAAACATTACATAATTATTATAACCATTTTACTGCAATATATATAAATTAATGTACATGACTATTTGAATGAAAAAAATATAAGTCAATATGCAACAAATAAGACAAAATGACGATGCTACTACATTGAAAGAAAAATTGATGTAAACAAATACCTGGAACAATCATTGGCAACATTATGTGCTCCCTCTTTATTGACATCCATGGAGGAATGTTATTGTTGATAACAAAAACAGGCCACACTGAGTAAATAGATCTTAGTTCTCCAAATGGATTGACACCGTCCGCTCCGAATGAAAGCCTGAGATTACGAGGTTCTTCTTAAAGTGTGGCCATTTTTTCCTCCATTTCCCTAAATGTAGAACTATCTGCAGGCATTCGAAAAATGTCATCTCCACTTCTATTTTGTGCATGGTAATCCATAAATTGTGCTAAGCTTTCACACCTAAATTAATCGTTGCATACGTGGAATAATGGGAATATAACGAAGAACCTTGCGAGACACTTTTTTTGTTAGTTGATATGTTCGATATCTACTAATATGGCATTCTGGGCATTCTATTGCAAATTCTTGTTGTTTATGATATATAATATGATCATTGGGACATGCATCTATTGCTTGATACTCCATTCCGATATCTTTCATAATGGCAGATAAATCTCGGTATGAGCAAGGTAAAATATTTTATAGTGGTAACAAAAATTCACCAATCAATCTACAACAAAAAATAATTTGTTAATATAAAAAATATTAATGGTACATATTTCATCCTTTATTTACTAGTGATGAACTAACAATTAAAATAGATGAAAAAAGATGACATATATGACATACCTTAACATCCGTGAGATTGTTATGTTTGATAAATCATTCATAACCTTCAAGTTCAACAACAACAATACAACAAAGAGAAGAGTTGTTTGGTAGCCTTCATAAAGGGGCTCATATGCCTTCTCAAGTACAGGTAAATCATGAACATCATCAAAGTCATCTTGATCATCATGATCAGTTATGCAACTAAATGTGTCATGGATCAATGTATTTGTACCATCATCTTCAACTGTGTTTTCTAGCACATGATCATCTTCTTCCATATGATCATTAACTTCACCTTCAATATTCACAACTCCATGTTCGTCTGCTTGCAAAACCACATTCTCTAGGCCATGATAATCCATATCATCTACTCTAGGGTGCCCCACCTTTATAATAATGATAGACACAAATAAACCATGATCATGATCAAGTGATTATATATATATATATATATAATGTTAAAACGATATAAACATTTACAAATTCAATCAATATAAACACATAATGAACAACTTACCAATGGACGATAATTATGCCCCCCTTCAACGTGACCATGCTACCTACAATATTTCTCAATTGTTGTGATTAAAAGTCATCTCATCTTTAAGCCCTTGCAATTATTGCAAGGATAGTAACATTTCTCATCACCCTTTCTTTTCAATCTAGCCCACAATCTATCAAGTGTCTTTTCATTTTATTTTGGACTAATATTATCTGACATGATTTTTCTTTACCAAGCTTGACTATTTAGATCTTCAAAAATATCAAACTCATCTTCAAAAATATCAAACTCACACTTCAATAATTTTTATCCATGGACAGGTAACAAAATCTAATAATTCTGATATTTTACACCAAAAAAAATTGCCATGCAACCACCCCTGCAAAAGAGAAGATAGTTTGAAATTAATGACCCAAAAAAACACTTTAAAATGTTAATTCCAAAACTTATTAAATTCTGATTTTACTATGATTTCCAAACGTTAAGACTCTTAAAATTAGAATATTGAACTTGATCACAAACTTCCTACAACAATGGAGGTAGCGTACTAGTAAGAGCAAGTGACCCATTCCTAAGGAGCAAAAAGTTGAATCATCATTGTTAATGTTAATATGGATTTATCCTTTTAGTTAAAGATGTAATGTGTCACTTCTTATGACAAGCTTATCCCTAGGGCCCTCAACATTGAGAGAGCCCTAATCGCACAAGGAAGCACACACTAGTAGAATTTGGCAAATAAATGACTAAGTGACTAAAATTTTAATCACAACAACTAAAAATGACTAAATTTTGCTCATTTTTTGCAACTCAGCTATAAATGAGTAAATAAATTACTAGTTTGGTCGTTGATTAAAAATTATTTAGTCACACAAATAAAAATGACTAAATAGTTAGTCATTTATTTAGTCACAATCCATTTGAATAAATCATTTAAAGAATCAAGAATATAGCCCGCAAAAATACTCTAAAACTTTAATAAACATACCCTAAAAATTTTGTCAAAATCTTATTTTCA
>VDFB02192066.1:0-41069 GCA_007258455.2 Sequoia sempervirens
AGTCATCTGAGATGCAAAAATATAAAGGTTAATCAGAGAGAAACACCTCCATATCGCCTAAGGAAAGAGATGGATCGTCAAAGGCAGGCTCCACGGAGGGAGAAGTGGGAGGAACAAGCAGAGAACTAAGAGAAGGCGAGCAAGGATTTGACCGTCTAATCCATTCAAGGAAGAATGTCGTGCACTCATGGTATGGGTTAGAACTATTTTTCCAAGATGAAATTCTAGAAGGATTCAGAGAAGGAGCCCCAAACTTGACACCCACCGCCGAAGATTTGGAATAGGATGAGCCAGGGTTAGCCTATTGAATTTTCTCTAGGTAAAAATCTGAGCACACATGGTATGGGTTAGATTTGTTTTTGTAGGCAGAGAGAGTGTGAGGATCCAAAATAGGATCCTCAAACCCGCCACCAGTTGCAGCAACCTAGATCAATTCCATAGGATCAAACCCCGCCAAAGGCAAAGGAGGATCTGAAGGAATGTTGTTCTCTTGTGATGCACTAGATTGAAGTGCACAGTAGTGCTATCCATCCCCATTTTATTTGCACACATCATCCTTCTTGGAGCCTACTAGACATTTTCATTTATGTTTCTTCACACCCTCCACACGCAACCTACACCCATCCAAGCCGTCACATTCGCACTCTGCACTAGCGTGCATACTCCATTCCAACATTCTCACAATGAGTTTACTTATTATAATTTACTTGGAAAATATTATTTTCTAAGTTAATTACACCTTTCAAAGGAGGGATGTGACATCCTTCCCCCTTAATCGTGTGTCGTCCCAATGCACATAAGTTTCAAATAATGATCAACATAAGTTTGATAAAGTTAACTTGTTATTATATCTAGTATAATAATCAACAAGGGTTCTCACCTAATTTCACCATACCTTATAATTTGAACGATTTTACTATGATACTTATGATATTCATGTTGTACTTGCAAATTCAAAATAATGTGATTCCTACATCCAATAATTAATAGGCATTACCATGATGTTAGTATATAACCCATATACGAAATAAATTATTTTATTAGTTTCTTTTCCAATTCATAAAATAATCTCATTTCATTAGCCATCAAGTAAAATATTCATTAGCCTCAATATAACTATAGTCAAGCGCTCTTTGCCTGAATAGACTTGCATAGTGTCTTCAAAATCATACCTCTAACATTATAAAAAATGAAAGTATTATAAGGAAGATTTTACCTTTCATAAGACATTTGTGTTATGAAATATGAAATGTATAGGTCATTCCTTTTTATCTTCTTATCTAAATAATATTGCTTTTAACATCTTTAACTATTTTTACATTGTATCAACATGAATTCCTCTTAAGATTAATAAAGATAGTTGTTTGGCATGGAAGGATAAGGTAGTTGATAGTCAAAGTTAAATCATGGAACCCATAAATCAAGGCCACAAGAGTAATTGAGAATGATACTATTGGTTCACCTTGTATGAATACTTCACAGTCCACTTATTTGGTAAACAATTATGGTTTAAATAAAGTTACTTAAACCTACAAACCTGTCGATCTTGATGATGGATATGATTTGTCCTCCAAAATTTCATCTCCAAGATTTATTATAATTCTCTTCCTTTAATTTCCTAGTAATCTTATCCAAATAATATGTTCTCTTCTCCCTAAATAAAATCTCATGCTTTCTTTCATGGTTAGAATATTTGCAAGAATAATATTACATCCAATGATGATTATTGTCGATGAGCTAAGTAAAACATTTAATTGTTGAGTTACATCCCAATACATCTTATAAGAATCAAGACACTATCATTTTAGCTCATAAATTTAATGTTCATAAAAAATTTTCCATATGAAGTATCATACCTTCAACCATCTTGGTTATTCATATATTATATAATTTCATTGTAGCTCAATAATTTACTCAATATCACATTCAACCTAGTCTTTCATATATCCCAATAAGTGTATTTCTTACTATTAATCTCCTTTTAAAACTTATCAAAGACCTTCCATGAACATGGAGAGGGAAACTTACCAAGATTCATGGTATCAATTGAATTATCCAAACATGATCATCTTAAAATTAGAGTCAACAACACATTGAATGAATATTCATTCCTTAAGAAGTATCCATCTCATCAATAAAATGCAAGAAAAATATAAAATGGAAAATAACAATTTGATGTCTTAGCTTCTCAAAATAAACCAAAATGCTTCAAATTATACATATAAGGTTAAAAGGAAATCTCAAGTTCAAAAGATATGCTCATCGAGTGAGTAAACCATTTTCAACATATGATTATTTATATAGATTATGCACAATATTTCCAATCATATAAGCATTCAATCATACTTAATACACAGGTACATATCATGTACTGATACCATTTAATTTATGATATACATTTGTTCAATTGCATGCTCAAGTACTTCTATCCATACAAGATAGACATTTGTCCATTCAAGACAGGTATCCGACCATACGAGTCAGACATTTGTCCATATGGGACAAGAATTCATCTATTAATTTGAGATAGGAATCTATTCAAACGGAATAGGAATCTATCCATATAGGATGGGAACATGCTTTGGCTAGAGACTTACACTCATTGGGACCATCCGGGTTCTGAGTCACTCTCTAAAGACTACACTTCCCTATTGGAAGTGCACCAAAGTTGTCATCTTTAGGATTATTTCTAAAATTAATAATTAGCTTGAGTCTTGTCTTAGAATTTGACCTAAAGCCTTGGGGAGTCAAGTGAATCCATCCAGGATTCTTTCAAGTATACAAGGAACATATATATATTAAAAAGGTTTCATTCCTTCTTTTAATTCTTAAGGCTTGATTAGAATTCTCCTTGTTTTAGCCAACAAGATCTTATTTCAAAGAAATAAAATTTCAAAACTGATATCTGACCTTTAACTCAAACCATTTGAGTGAATGCCACTTATCCCTATTCTTTTCCTTCCTCAACTTTTGGATCTTCCCATTCCTGAGACATAAAATTCAATATTTGTTAGACTACATTTATAAATCAAAATTTAGTTTTTGCATCGTGAGCTTTGGTAGTAGGTCATCAGGCCTAGTGTTTGAACCAAATGCTCTTATACCACATGTAACAACCCGATCAGATAAACTAGAAATTTTTGCTAAGTATTTTTTAACGATTTATATAAGAACCATATAAGTAACATAATATTGCAACTTCAAAAATAATTGAATTCCAACACTATTTCCTTACATTTGTAATGGTGCATATAAGAATTGTTTTTTTTTAATATTATATAATTGTTAGAGAAAATGATATATTTATATGACAAGGTTTTAAAGACATGAATCAAATGCCTATATCAAATATAGATAGGTAGATAGATAGAGAATTGTATTTCCAGAGCCAAGAAAAGCTACAAGGGAGTAAGATTCATTAACAACTATAAAAAAAAAGCTAGCATGCAATTGCGAGTGGAAGAGGTAATTCAAGGAATGTTGCCAGTGGAGAAGTATAACCACCGTTATAAATTGAATAAAAAGAAATGTCACAAAATTAATGAAACCATCACACTACTTTATTTAACTATTTAATCACTGTATTATCCATCTTATCATACTCCCCATCTTTTATATTCATTGCACATCCATAATGGTTATTTATGGAAGGTTTTAGATAGATGACATGATATTTATACAAATAAAAAAATATCAGAAGAATAGAATAATAGAGAAAGAGACAGTAAGGTAACAAGAATTCCATCTAAAAATGGCTTTTCACATCAAACTACCTCTAATTCAATGAGATAAAATGATTAAGGCTTTTGTTTGACTATGAATTTTGAAAATTAGGTAAGTGCTAATTTGTTCAGTGAAGTGATAGTTGCTTTTAACCAGCCTATCTTCCTAACTATAATAAAGGAAACCCATATTAAAGCTATGGTCCTATAGAGAAGGGTTAACTTATCTTAAAAATTAAATGCTTTATACTAATGCCATGTGAAGATAAAATCCTTCAAAGTGGCATGGTAACTTCAACACCACTACACAAGTAGCCACTGAGAGTTAAAGGACCCAAAATAAGGACCGATTATCTAAGATAACATTCTAATTAAATTTGTACTAGATTATGCCTCATATCAAGGGACCTTCCTTTGCAAAAAATTAAATGCAGAAGCTCATTAATCACCCTTGACTGTAAAGTGGTGGTCTAAAAATTTATGAAAGACTCTGGATTATAATCTTAACATCTTAACATTGTTCAAATCTTATTCAATGGTGGATCTCTTTTATTGGAACATGTTGGTAGAGCTAAAACTTTTAGATAAATACACAACCAAAAGTTGATCACCTAAAGCTTCAATACAATTTAGAGATTCTTTGCAAAGCTAGGGATAATCATTCGATAATTTACTCAGTGTTTTAATTCCTTAACTTGAAAACAAGGTGAGGAAAAGCATTAAATTTAACCAATTTAATTTTTATATGACTAGAATATCAATGAGGTAGATTCAATCACTAATGAGTCATAGACTATGGTCATTTCTAGGTAATTTCAAAATAAAGATCTGAGTTCAATTCTAATGGTTATGATCTGACTTGAATGACCATGATAATGCAAGTCACTTAGTTAATATAAATGCAATTCCTAGGTAACCTTGGTATGAAGTCAAGTTAAATCATCCAAAAATTAAAAATTAATTATACAGAGATACAAGGTAAATCATACATGTTAAATCCCTTGAAACACTACACTCTTTTTTTGGTAATCACTCCTAGAATTTGTGTTTTCCTCCTCCCTTTCTATCCTCCTTTTTCTCCAAATAAAGTAATCCCCCCGACTTATTTTATTTCTTCCACTTATTACTTTCCTCCTTCATCCATTTGAAGAGAAAAATCTCTGTCCATTCATGAAAGTCGTTGTGATGCTTATCATCCTTGACCTTGTATCTGGATTTAGGTTAAAGTTGCTCCCCTTTCTGCATTTGCATTCTATGTAAACAAGAAGAATTTAGAGACATGGAGCTATTTATACTGTCCAATCATAATTGCAAAGGTTGTTTGTGCTCATTATTTCCTCCCTCTTCCATTATATATTTGAATGTGTTGAGTCATTGCTTAACTCCATTAATACTCTTGGCAACTTTTAAGTTGAGATCCATGCAACTTTAGGCAAGCATTACAATAACTCAACATCAATATTTACACACCTATAATCTTGGAAAAAGTAATTTTATGGTGCACATCCGAGTATTAACTCATAAATTTTAAATTCCCTTTCGGAGTAATGATTGTGAACATGCTATGATAGACTACTAATAATTTCTCAAATACAAAAAAAATCTTCAATAACAAGGCTCTCTTTGAGTGTTACATAAGTCCTCCTCGAGCCTAACCAAACAAACATAAGAAAAGAAAAGGATAATTAATCTTTCAAGCTTATAATAATCTACAACCCACATAACACACAAAACTAAGATATTCTCATATCTATAAGCTCAATCGAGCATGAAATGCAATGATTTACAATACAAGCCTTATTAAACATTAACATAGTGGTTTAAAATGGAAAACAAGATCTAGTCTTAATCATAGACATATATAATGCATTCACAAGTTTTCTTAACAAGATAATTCATAGACCTCTAAGGTCTTTCATTCTAGAAATTTATACAAAGAACGTAGCAATTGCAGAATTGGAGGCGTCTATTTATCAAGATGATTATGAGTCAACATTTCATTTAATAAGACTACTAAATGAGAGTAAATTTTCTATGATTGGGGATCCAACATGACTATTTCCACAATCCACATTTTTTTTCTCTTTGCAACATAGTTTCAGTCCTAATCAACTTCTTCTACCTTTTCAGTTATGTTTTTAGTTATGCAGGCTTTGTCACACTCTATTTTATTGTGAAGTGGTGATTAGCATTTAGATTTCTATTTTGAGTCCTTGTTTCAATAAGACTCCCACACACCTATATATAGGGTTCAATGGTCGAGGAGAATAGCTAGCGTAGTAGATATAGCAGACAAATATGTTCAGATAGTTTTCTTTTGTTTACACATACATTGTTTTATTTCCAATCATGCTTTTATGAATAAGATATCCTTGAAGATTCTTATTGGATTGTGATATCTTTTGTTATGCAATGAAGAGGTTTTCAGTTACTATTATGTTTAATTGATTTGAGGAGATAGATTTGAGTTAATCCTGTGGAGATAGTCACTTGAGCAAAGGGCCACTCAAGGTAATTGTTCCCCACTTTAATTTCTGCATATTAATTTATGTTGTTACAATAGTTACTTCTATTATTGTATTTGTCTTATTCAGATTATTCATGTTGTAAATGTGAATGAAATCATGAATAAGATCTTGTCTTGTATTTCATGCTTTATTTGTCTTAATGTATTATCCTACGGAGTAAGTCGAGTTAATAGCATTGGTTAGTTATAAAGTTTAGTTTTGGTAGTGAACTAGTCACAGTCTTTAGCTATAAGTACCCATAGCAATAGTTCCAGATTCTTTTTTTTTACTGTTATGTATTTTATGTTTTCCTACATGTGTAAACACCTATACTAAGATGATGTAGGTAGTATAGAGTATTTGAATACAAATTCAATGCCAGTATCATCACAAGCTTATGTTAGCCCTAGTTGATAATTAAATGGAATACTTGCAGGGTTTTGGTGGATTGCTCAATTAGGAACCCCCTTTGAATTGTGTGTATGATACCAAGTTTATTAAAAATTAGTTGGGCCTATATATTTTTGGCATTGTTGTCGAGGATGGTGCTACTTTCAAAGATTCATATATGTATTTCAAGTTTTCATAGTTTAGTATTTTTTTCCAACATTGGGATAATTAGGTTTTATTCCATCAATACAAGAACATTTTATTAACATTGTGCAAGATTTATCGATATACAAAGTCATACCTATTGTATGCAAAGGTAGAGAGATGCTTTGGGAAGATTTATCCCCTCAATACATGAAGTTAGAGAGGATATTGGTGGTCAAAGTGACTAGAGTGAGGGTATTCCTGATGAAGAACCTTCCCTTTCACCAACATCTGCTACAAATATAGAGACCTTCCAAACCATGGTTGATGCAATGGTGGATGATCCACCTAAACATGTAACTTTTGAGTTTCCCATTTCCAACCAAGAGAGAACAACTTCCTTGAAGAATATACCTTTTTCAACATTTCCTATATTTTATGGTTTGGTTACTAAGGATCCAAATACCTTCTTGTTTAAGTTTAATGTGTTGTGTAGAAGCTATGATTATACAATAGACGCACATAGACTCAAACTATTTCCAAAAACCTCAAAGGATGTTGCCTTAAGATGTTTATGGGCTTGGGAAGAGATGTTATTCCAAATTAGAATACTATGAAGACAAAGTTCATGGAGAAATACCAAGACTATTGTAAAGGAATTTACAGAAGAAGAGATGACATTTTTTGGATGTCTCAAAAGAAGGATGAATCTTTAGAAGACTACATGAAGAGGTTCTAGCTTTTCTTAAGAAATCCCACCAAAATAGGCTCTCTAATGAGTCTCTAAAGCTAGTATTTTTGAGAGGGATTAATGAGGATTGTATGGATGCACTTAATCTCATTGGGGAAGGATACATTTGTCAAGCACCATTTGAGGAGATTTACAAGGAATGCAAGAACTATTCAAGGTATTTCACAAAGAAGGTTAGAGGATTTGATATCTTCTTCATTGAAGTTATTTCCAATCAAATCAGTGGTCTTTCATAACTTTGCATCCAATTCAGTCATTTTCCTTAACTTATCTTTCGCTTGTGCTAGTTCCTGTATACTTTTCTTGTCATTTGTAATTTGATCTTGAGCAAGCCCATTGTTCCTTCAAGCCTTTGCTACCCCATTCATCTTCTTAAAACCATTTTTCAATCCCAAGGTCCTCACCCTACCATTTCTAGGGCACAAATCAAATATTAGAGTTTTCCTCCAATTTTCCCATTTTGTGATTATTTCAATCTCACGTCAATGTGAGCTATTGGGCTTGCTTTCTAAACAAATGCTAACATGAGTACCTATACCATCAGGGTTTGATCTTTTTTCTGCACAAATGTAAGTCCCCATTTGGTTACCGGTCTCCACTACGGTTTCAGGGTCCCATAACTCTAATGGTGATTCTGGAAGTTTGAACCAATCTTGTATTTTTCCATGTTGTGACGACATGGATCAAAACTCACTTCTCGCCTTCTGATGTAGAATCCACATCCATCCATTAACCAAACACCACTTTAAATTTCTTCTTTTATCTTTTCTAATAGAAACATTACTACAAAGTATCCATTAGCCAATGGTGTGAATTACAAATCTTTCCCCCAACAACCCTACCGCCAGTTAAAAAAGTTGTCCCAATTTAAATCCTTGACATACCATTTTGTGTGAGTAAAATATGCGTAAATGATAATCAACACAATCAATAAGACATTATATCAATAGATCTAAACAAAGATTAATCTAATTTAAGCAAGAATCTACTGAAAGCGTCATATTGCTCTCTATCTCCAAAGATTTATTAAATCACAGGGCTCTCTAATTTTGTAAGCATTGTGACTGTTAAAATGCCAATCTAGAGAATGAGAATGATAAGCTATATGATTGCTAAATGATATGCAAGCTATATGATGTAAAAACTATGATATTGATTGCTGATAATGAAAGCTATATGCTATGATATGATATTGAAAGCTATATTAAGATGCAATCTATGATGAAAGACATGGTTATAAACTAAATGAATGAAATGATTCTAAATTGCTCAAAAGCTGTAAATGTATTTTTACAGAGTAATTTTGCACAAGAGTTGGGATCCATTTCTTGTAGACAGAGGTTGTATTTATAGATTCCCGGCAACACATTTGTGAAGGGGCAACAAAGAAAAGGTTTGAATTTGATCTGAAGGATTGAATGGTGAAGGATGAAGAAGCCTAAGATGATTATGGAGATTGTTCCTCCCCACAAAAACACTCAGCCAAAAGATAGGAAGAATCAATTGAAGAAGATGAAGAAGTTTGCCTACAAATTTGTCTCCAAATTTTCCTGTGAAGGTTGAGATGAATTAAATTAGATATCAAATATCTAATTTGGTAGGTAGATATGATTAGCTATAGAAATATGTTTCAATTGAATATTTAGATTTATTCAATTTAGGAAAAGAAGGTATTTAATTTAATAAAACAAACTATCGAAGTCTATGTTTATTAAATAAATATGGAAGAAATATCATAATTAAATAAAACAAAGTATGAAACTTGTTTATTTATTTTGGATGAAATGATGTGATTAAGATGGAAGATAATTATAGAAGAATTCGATAATTAAATAAAACAAAGTATTAAATTCATTTATTTAATTAAGATGAAATAATATGATAAAAATGGAAGAATTACAAGTGAACCATATAAATAAATATTTCTATTTATTTAATAGTAGAGGAATTAAAGGTTAATTAATCAAATAAATCATATTTAATTAATTAAATTATCCAGACCATTTTTAGGTGCATACATTTTGCCCCTCTTTGAAGTGATGTGTTTACGCATTGCTTCAAAGAAAATTTTGTTGTTGCTGCTAGTATCGACGAATTTTTTTTAGTATGCCTTAGGCATTGATTTTGCTGTGATGATGGACATATGCCCCCTCGAGAGATAAATTGTATGAATTTTTTATTGTCTGGATATTTTCAAAAAATTTCAAGTTTTTAACGATTTTTGTGATGATTTGATGATGTTATGAAGATTTGATGAAGCAACGATTTATCTCCCGACAAATAATTCTAAAAAATGCCTTTGTGATGAAATTTGAATTAAGCCCCTTTGAAAGAAATTAAATAAATCCCTTTAATCACTCTATTAAAAAGCTAAAAGGTTGATTTTGAATTCATTTGTGCATATTGAGTTTTTGAAAATTTGAGAGAGAGTGATTTTGAGCCATTTGGAGCAAAATGTCAATACCCTACCACACTCATTGTTTCAAGCGCGTGCATCAACACAACCACCCGGTTGCCTACGAACCTCCAGTATGTACTCATGAACCTCCTCGTTTTTCACAATTTTTCATTTTTCACACGTTTTATTTTGGTTGAAATGTTTTAGTTTCTTTTAGCGCATATGTAGGTCACAGTAGCGCATCAAACCATTATTTTAACACATCCCATAGTTTAGCGCGTTGGTCAATTTTTATAGTGCATAGATAGGATGAAATAACGCATAGGTATTGTAGCACATAGGTCAAATATTGTAGCACATCCATAGGCTAAAATAGCGCATAGATTGATTCAGCACATAGACTTCATAGTTTAGCACATTGATCCTTTGAAGTGGCGCATCTAAGGTTCTAGCGCATTAGTTTGCTGAAATGGTGCATCCAATGATCTAGCGCAATGACCGCCTATTTTAGCACATTGAGATATTTTAATGGTGCATTGAATTTTGTGGTGCATCAAAACATTGTTTTGGCGCATCCAAGTTAGAATGATGTAATTTGTAAATTTTGTCCTTGATTTTGTTGATTTTCGATCGTGTCAGCCGTTGATTTCATATGATTGATGATCATGATAGATTAGATGTTGATCAACCTCATGATAGACGAGGTTTGATGATTGATTGATGATAATTAACCTCATGATAGGAGAGGAATAATTATAGTTTGATTGATAAACCTCATGATAGGCAAGGTGCAATAAAGGATTGATGATTGACTTCATGATAGGTGAGGTTCAGTGATAGATTGCTCATGAGATTTGATCAAAATCTCACTAGAGTTGATTTGATTTGATAGTTTGATTGATGTTTGATCAATTGACAAAGATTACTAACTTTTGATATTTTGTGATGATAGGAGTTGTTGAAAAACTTACAGATCCAAGAGCAGTTTCCCAGGACTTTTGATTTGATAAAGCATCTAGTGCAGGCTGAGACAGCAGTGATCACCCGACGTGGTTTGTCTTCTCTTTTATCTATGCCCCAGATTAGGATTAATCAGGGTCTCTTGACAACCCTAACAGAGAGGTGACATAGCGAGCATAATACCTTCCACCTTCCTACCGACGAGATGACAATCACTCCTGAGGATGTATGGCAGATTTTTAGGATACCTATTGTTGGGGATGTTGTAGTTTATGATTCTCAGAGCAGGGCGAGACCAATGCTCTATATAGAGTGTTTCAGGATGATACGATTTGTGGATACAAGATTCCATGGTGAGAGATGGTGGATGCCTATGCTACCCTACCATCGGTACTTGCTGGTTTCATTGGAGGGTTCCTTTGTCCTGATCACGGGTCAAAGGGACTTTTTGTTGGTTGGGGCCATATTTTGGAGAGTATGATTGTTCACGGTACCAGATATGCATGGGGTATGTGTATGCTTGCTCATCTTTACCATGATTTGCATCAGGTGGTCTACCTCTGAGGTCGTAGTTTTTCTTCTGGGGTTACATTACTTTAAGTGTGGGTGTGGGATCATATAGTTGTTACGTGTCCAGTGACTCGCCATGAGGCCGTATGTGCATATATACGCAAATTGACTTACTTAGCCTAGATTGGGTAAGTTGGAAAATTGGAGGAGATTCTTGGATGATGTAGAGGCTTTACATGGTGGCCCTATCTAGATTGTGAGCATTGGGATGATAATGATACAAAGATGTCATACCTCTATTAATATATGTTTCTGATTGGTAGGACTCATTTTGTGATCAAGAGATTTTTATTTCGGAGAGTGCTCAGATAGTATGGGATAGTACAGGGCATGCCCCAGGGTGTTGCTCATTATGCTCGACATCAGATAGATTATACTAAGTGGGGACCCAACCTTTCATATGATACTACAATTCAGGAGTACCAGGGTCTACAAAGTTTGGTTTGGGAGATTCATCCCAAGATCATCGAGCCTCCTATCATAGCATATTATGCAAAGTACCTGGCCCTACATCCTTTTGCATGAATTTTTGTTCCTGATGAGCCAGTGCCACTACTTGGTGAGGAGGAGTTTTTTATTGCACATGGTCACCAATGAAGGAGAGGGAGGGTGGTGAGGAGGAGGAGGATGTGGAGAGCAATGGTGATGAGGAGAGTGGTAGTGATGAGGAGGGAGATGGAGATGGTGGAGACGGGGGTGGATGCGGTGGAGGAGATGGTGGTGGAGGTGGATCAGGTGGATTAGGTGCAGTAGCTGCAACATCAGGTGTCAGAGACTTCATGGTGCCTCATAAGAGGTGATCATTGATAGCTCCCACTGAGCAGTGTGTGCATATTGGGGTACCTTCCCAACATTAGCAAACCCAGATTACGAGTTTACAGGTGTAGGTACAAAAATTATAGGGTCAGCTGATTTAGGCGTGGGGGTTACTAGTGCAGACATAGACACAGATGCAGTCTCAGGAATAGGCTCATGCCCAGACTCTTTCATATGTACAAGCATAGTTGGCAGCTGCGCAGGCACAAATAGCCTCTTTGACAGCTGAGAGAGATGCAGCTAGACATGCTACAGAGTAGGCATAGTTGACAGCTGAGAGATTATAGAGAGTAGCTAATGGTACCTCTATGGCCAATTATATGACAGAGGTTCTCTATGTTGGTAGAGAGGCGGAGTATTACAGAGGCCAATACCATGATGCAATTCCCTTCAAGCAAAGAGTCAGTTATGCCCAATCTCGATCAGGCAGGAGCTAGTCCAGGACTGTTAGTGCGGGTGTGACACAACCTCTACTGAGAGATCCAAGAGATTCTGGTACGTCCAGTGGAGGACGCACTAGTCTAGATATGCCCGCACCATTTAGAGCTAGCACCACATAGCTCCATGATTGGATGATATATTTGAGACATGATGTATACTCCAGTTTTTTTATGTTGTATCTCTTTACATTTCAGACATCATTGTATACTTGACATTATGATTTTTGAGATCTATATGATATGTAGCGAGTTGATCGATCTATATGTGTTCCATATGATTCTATGATGGATGCATTTAATTTCCTATTTTTTTATGTCATGTGATGATTTATATGATGATGTTATGGATGCAATCTTATGATCATGATGACATGTTATGATTTACCTATGATGTTATACATGATAATGCTTATATTGATGATGTATGGATGCATGATGATAGTTTTATGATAATGGATATACATAAACAATGTGGTAATGTAACTATATGTATGATTTTGGATGTGTTGTTTTAATGATATATGACATAATGAAATATGATGCATTTTTATTATTGTTATTTCAAATGCAAATATATGATGTAATAAAAGGATGAATGAATGATTAATATGATGATACTTCTAATGTGTGATATATGATATGATAATGTTAATGAAAATGCAATTATGTAGATTTGTTTTTTATTTTTTTCTTATGCAAATTAGATGATGTGATGATTGATGCATAAATGAAAAATGTGATATATGATGGAATGTATGAATGATTTAAATGATATAATAATGCATTCTAATGTATATAATGGAAATTATTATGCAATTAAATGATAATGATGATGCTTTTGTTAATGTCAAGTATACTCAATCTATAATGGGAATAGATAACATTGTTTTTGAATCTTCACTAGTTTTTGTAATAAAATACCTTGCATATGCAAAACTAACATGAATGCAATCTAATTTTACCATGCAAATCTATATGCAAGGGTAAAAGTACAAAGTTGTGTCACACTTTTATAAAGGAAATGGCCAACACTCATCTAACTTTTAAACTTGAATCACTAGAAAGTGGCATTTATGTTTTGAATTTTGAAATGATGTAAACTAATAAAATGTGTATTTTTTAGTATATTTTATGTTTGTATTTTTTTGAAAAAATAAAAAAATTATTTGAATATAGTTTTTTATAAATTAACACTATAATTTAGTTGCTATAAAATGTTGAAAAATGACGTTACATGAGACGTCAAGCTTTATATAGCAAAATTTCTTTTTTTTTTCCTTCAAATTTTGTGTGCATATTTATAACTTGAAACTCTAGGGCATGGATATATTTTATTACAATTTTAATAAATATATATTTTTAAATAAATATTTAAATGTGCGTGTATTAAAACATGACTATTTCCACTCGACGTCAACTTTTATATTAAATATTTATCTAAAATAGAAAACAAATTATACTATCTTAATCTAGATTCTTTTATCTAGGGCATCATATTTTTATTTTTTTTCTAATAAGTTTTAGTATTTTTCTTGACATGGTAATCAACCTAATATTTTTGTGTTGATAACCTACTTTTAGTCAAAAATAAAAATAAAATAGTAATAGTAATTGGACTACTAAAATAAATATATATTTGAAAACTACACTTATGGATCTACAAAAGGGTATTTTTACATTTTTAAACAAATGTTATTTATATGAGTAGGAGTTGTTGAAACATTAAATTTTTTGAATAATTTCATTTTTGTAGTAAAATGGCCTCAAAGTGGTGCTACATGTGCATTTAGCCAACAATTTTAGTTGGAAAAGTTGTGGACATATTTAACTTATCTAGAATGAGTTTTACTAGATCGTATGTTTGACCGAAATTGATTTTTATTTATAAATACTAAAATTCACTTGTGCTGATAAGTTGGCCGAAAGTGTGACACAACTTTGTACTTTTACTAGCAAGCATTGTCACCTTAACAGTCCATTTATCGTGCTTTTTATCATCATTGACCTTTTAAAATGTTGAAAGTGAGTACAAACATCAATGGTATAATTTATACCAATGATGACCTGAGTACTACTTTCATGATTTTTGATATTGCAAGTTAACACAAGCATCTAGGTATAATTAAACCAAGATGACCTGAACATTTCTTGCGTAAACATACAAGAATTAATCATTTTACTATGTGAATTTGGAATGTCATCAATGATACTTTGTAGAGCACATCTCGCGACAATTTACACAATAATAATGATTAACTCACAAACAATAGACAAATAAAATACCATTCTCCTTCTTAGCTTTTCTAGTTCAATACATCATCGAGTTGCTCCAAAGAAATGATAACAAAAATCAAAGTACAACATTTGAACATTCAGGCTAAAAGTGATAAAATCATTATTCAAAAGAGTATCATCCATCTATAGTTGTTTGGATTGATTTGATTTTAGTTGTTTGATATGGATGGTTAATTTTCTAAAACATTCTGATGTTTGATGTATGTTCAATGTTGTGTTTCACTATGATCATTGTGTTTGTTGCGTTGTCATATTGTTGTTTGTCTATATGTTTAAGCTCAAGTTTATTTCCCCCCGTGAGTTCAATATTTTTCCCCCAAGCTAGGGTGAGACACAACCATGTTGCTAAGATATGTACAAGAGGTCCTTCTACAAAAGATAAATGGAATGATCGCAAAAGTGTAAGATCAAGACATGTCTCAAATAGATGGAAAAGATAGTTTAAATCACATGTAGCACCTGTTTCCAGGTTTTCACTATGTGTTTTTATTGCACTTTTTCAGACTTTATGATTTTTTGGGTATTTTTCTCTTTTTTTTGTATTTTTGTATTTTTCTTCTTTCTTTTTTTCATTTTTTTTTCTATCTTTCATGACACCTGTTTGTCAATTTTTCATCAAGGTGATTATTTTCCAATGCACTAGATGATTTAGGTATAGAATTTCTTGAGATGGATACTGTTGATAGGTTCATCGAACAAATCCCCTTCAGGTGTAGACAGCCGATAGGCTCTAGATCCATAGAAGGATATGATTACAAATGGACCTAGCTAATTAGGTTCAAACTTCCCTTTCTTTTCTCTGTGTTGTTGATTCCAAGGGTTTTCTTTTAGGACCAAATCACCAACCTAAAATGTTATAGGTTTTACCCTATGATTGTAGCTTTTGGACATTCTTTGTTGATATGCCTTCAAATGGTTCACAACTTGTTGACGACGTTCATCCAACAGTTCTAGCTCTTGAAGTCTAGACACTCTATAATCTTCATTTGAAATAATTCCCTTTCATGACACATGGAGTGATGGTATCTCAACCTCAATAGGTAGTATGGCTTTTGATCCATATACCAAGGCATATGGTGTGGCTCATGTAGGTGTTTTGATGTTGGTTCAGTATGCCCAGAGACCAGGATTTAGTTGAACATGCCAATCATGTCCAACATCATTGATAGTCTTCTTCAGGATTTTCAGAATAGTTTTGTTTGAGGCCTCTACCTGGCCATTTCCTTAAGGATAGTACGGTGTTGAAAAATGATGTTAGATATGAAACCTCTCACACAGTTCCTAAACATCCTGATTCTTAAAAGGTCAACCATTGTCTGTGACAATGGACTAAGGAATTTCATACCTATAAATGAGGTAATTCAGTATGAAAGAAGAAATATGTTTTCCAATGATTGTTGTCAATGGAACAACTTTTATCCACTTTGTAAAGTGCTTTGTTATTGTGATTATAAATTTGTGTCCGATGAAGATGGATTAATCTTTCCTACCAGGTCTAGTCCCCACTGATAAAAAGGCCATGTTTAAGTGAATTGTTGCAATTCTTGTGTCAGTGCATGGATTAGGTTACCATGTGTTTTACATTTTTGACACTTCTTAACAAACTAAAAAAGACTCCTTCTCCATGTTCAACCAATAATACCCCAAACAGAGGATTTTCTAGGGTTATTTTGCTTGAATGAGTTCCATAAATACCTTCATGAACCTCACATAAAGCTATCTCAAACTCGTTATGTTCTAGACATCGAAGAAGAGTAACATTTAGACCTCGACAGTAAAGTATTTCAGCAATTAAGGTATGTCTTGTGGTTTAGCAAATGAAGTTGTGTTTCTAGTTTCTGGAAAGATCGGGAGGAAGGATATTATCTTTTAGGTAAGTGTAGGTCTTTCCATAAATTGAGGATTCAATGTCAACTAAATGGCATATGGTTTGAGATTTTGGATTATCATAAGCAGGGTTAGACACTTGTTCCACCATAAACTCATAATGACCTCACTTTTCTGGCAATTGTAAGAGAGAAGCAATCATCGCCATAACATCTGCACCTTTATTTTCTTCCCTTGGAATCTATTCAAACTTGATATCCACAAAGTACTTTTTGAGATCATCCACCATTTTCTTATATGACATCAACTTCTCATCGTTTGTTTGATATTCATCATTTACCTAATAAATGACTAGTTGTGAATCTCCATATACTTGTAGCTCTGTGATCTTCCATTCAACTTGCACTTTGATGCCAATAATTAATGCCTCATATTCAACTACATTATTTGTACATGGAAACATCAGTCTATAGGACTTTGGGATGGTATGTCCTTGAGGTGTAACAAATAGAATTCTCACACCTGACCCACGTTGTGTGTAGGACCCATCAAAATAAAGCCTCCATTGTTGTGTTGTCACAGTAAGAATGTCTGCATCAGGAAACTCAATGTTCATCAGATGATCATCTGGTAATGGAGCTTTAGCTAACTAATTGGCTATCACTTGACCCTTGATGGCTCTTCTATCCACATATTGGATATCAAATTCACTTAAGATCATGACCCACTTGGCTATTCTTCCTGTTAAGGCAGCCTTGCTAAGTAAATATTTTAATGGGTCAATATTTGCTATGAGTTTGACTGTGTGGGTTAACATATAATGCCACAACTGCTGAGTAGCAAATACCACCGCCAAACAAGCTTTTTCAATGAAGGTGTAATTTATCATAACCATTGAAATTCTTGGTGATATAATAGATAGCATGTTCCCATCCCTCAGGATCTTCCTATGCTAATAGAGCTCCCAAAGAAATCTCAGTTGTTGCAATGTATAGTAATAAGGGCCTCTCTTCTATAGGTGGCATCATATATTGCTTTATTTGATTGAAAGTAGTTTCACATCCTTGATCCCATTTGAAAGAGACATTCTTATGTAGCAAATGATTGAAGGGATGACTTTTGTCTGCTAATTGGGAGATAAACCTCCTGATTGATTGTAACTTGCCCTGTAGAGATCGTAGTTAACTGATATTCTTTAGTGGTGGCATTTCCATTATTGCCTTGATCTTGGCATGATCCACTTTGATGCCCTTTTCTGAAACTATGTACCTTAGAAGTTTTGTCGATGTAATGCCAAACACACATTTCTTAGGATTTAATCTAACATTGAACTTCTCTAGTACGGTAAAGATTTTTCCCAAGATCTTCATATGTCCTTCTTTGGTATATGACTTTGCTAATATATCATCCACATAATCTTCCATAAAATTATGCATCATGTCATGGAAAATGGTGGTCATTGCTCGCTAATATGTAGCTCCTGCATTTTTCAAACCAAAGGGCACGACATTCTAGTAGAACGTTCCCCATGGGCACGTGAATGTTATTTTCTCCTAATCCTCTGGTGCTATTTTGATTTGGTTATGCCCTGAGAAGCCATCCATTAGTGATAACATGGCATGTCCTACTGTTAAGTCGACAATAATGTCAATGTCTAGTAAAGGAAAATCATCCTTTGGACATGCCTTGTTGAGATCTCTGAAGTCAGTACATATTCTGATACTATTATCTAGTTTAGAAATAGGTACAATATTAGAAATCCACTTAGCATAATCAATAGATCTGATGAATCCTGCATCTAACAACTTTTTCAGCTTGAATTTTACCATCAAGGCAATATGCAGATGCATTTTTCTTAGTTCTTGTTTCACAGGTTTTATCCCAGATGGTAGAGATAAATGATGCATTAGAAGATCTGGATCTAAACCTGGAATATCAAAGTAAGACCAAGAAAAGTTAATCTTTCTTTCTTCAAAGAACTTGGTGAATTCTGGATTTTCTTATTCAGTCATAGATGTTGCCAGATGTAGAGTCTTTTCTTTTTTTGTTGTGCCAATATTGATAGACTGTGTAGGCTCCACCAATACTGATGATCTTTCATGATAGTGTTTTGGAAGGGTGTCAAATCTCCCATATTTTGGTGCCTCAGAGAGATTTTCACCATCAAATGTGTTCTTTATTTTTACTTTTTTGAGATCTAATGTTGACATTAAATAGTTTTCACCATTAGATCAATTATTTTTGTTTTCAATTTTGTAACTAAAAGATTTGACCCTCCTGACCCAAAGCATCGTTATGAGAATTATGATTAGAACTTGTGTCAAGTTCGTCACATCAAAGGAAATTTATGATAGCATCATCATTCACAAAGATAGGAATATTAATAGGTTTAGTTGGTTCCTAGTTGATAAGTTCAAGATGCATTAAGGGTAAAAGGTCATCAGATTGGCTAAGGTCAATGGCAGTAAGGGTTCTGATAGCAATGTTGTCAAAGTTGTCAGTGGTGATGTCAAGATCTATGATATTACTCTCCTCCAATTCATCTATCTCACTCAATATTTGTCCATCCTCACTTCAGTCATCGATATTTTGTGATCCAAATACAAGGGGTCTAGTCCCTGAGCTTTGTCCCTCCTCGTGTGTGGGTGCATACTCTTTTATGAAGTCAATTGGTATGTCCTTGTATGATGCTTCAGTTAAAGAATCCCACTCATATTCATTGGAATCTATTTCAGAACTATCTTGCATTTGAAGGATTCTTTCTACAACTCTATGAGTGTTTTCTTTTTTTCTTTCCCCTGTATAACCCAATCCTGTCTTGTCCTTTGGCTGAAGTGTGAGGGGTTGGATGGGTTCTACAATGCCTTCCTTTCTTTTTCCAATAGGTCATTGTCCTTCATACCCCATTTTCTCTAATATTGTTTTTCCCTTTCCATATTGATATGTCTTTATGCTGATAGTTGTCGATGTAGATGCTTCCTCATCTTTGTAGAGCCAATTGAGGATGGCCTTATCTTTAGATTCATCCTCTAAAGTACATTCCTTTACAAATATATCATTCAAAATTGTGGCATGTTGTGATGATGGTTGTGTTGATGTTGATGGTTGCCCATATGATTTCGGAGATGGCAACAACTGTGAAAAACACAAAGATTGTTCAATGGAATACTCTCCCATGCCTTTGTCTTTTAACTAGATCTTTTCTTTGAATTGTTGTGAGAATCCAGTTGAGCTTCATTTTTTGATGGAATGGGGTTAGCAACTCTTGTCTCTTTTGATTGGTCCTTTTTATCGACCCATTTAGATACAACGTTTAGTTGTCTTTCATGTTGGACAAACTAGAAGTGTTTGCTTCCCTATTATGGAGGACAAAAGTGTCTTGAGCTGTTTTAAGTGTGTTACAATATTGGGGATTGTTGTAGTCAACTAAAATAGTGATTTCTTGTCCATTGACATGAAACTTTAAGCATTGATGATAAGTTGAAGGTACTGCTTGCATTTCATGAATCCAGGGACATCCCAAGAGTATGTTATAAGTCAGCTCTTTGTCTAATACTTGGAAAACAATATTCTTCACAATTGGTCCCACTTGAATAGGCAACACAATCAATCCCTTGGAGGATCTCTCTTCTTTGTCATAACATTTTATTGTGATTTTCCTTCTAGCATCAATAGCATTATCATAATATCCTAGTGCACAGATCAATTTTAAAGTGCAAATGTTTAAACCAGCTTTTCCATCTATTAGGACACATTTAACCAGGTGTTTGTGGATTAAAAATTCAATATGAAGGGTGACATTGTGCGGATGAGTAAGTGATACATCATCTTGTTCAAAAAATGATAGGCAGTGAGGTGTGGTTAAGTGTCTCACCATAGCCTGGAATTGACAAACATCCAGATTATTGGGTACTGTTGTGGCCACAAGAGCTTGTTCCAAAACCTCCTTATGAGATGGTGAGATTTTAAGGAGTTCCAAAATTGATATTTGTGTTGGTATTTTCTGTAGTTGATCACTATATTGTATTAATTTGAAGGAGTAGTAATGGTTTTAGATGAAACTCCTTTCAATATTACCTTGGATTGCCCCCTTGTTGTCACGTTGATTGGTTAACGATCTTGGTTTTCCCTTATTTTTATGGCATTAATCTGATTGCTTGATGGGACCATGTTTGGGATCAGATTTAATGGTATGATGTCATTGATTCTGATGTTATCAGTTTGATTATCAGTGGTATCATTCTTCTCAACCATATAAATACAATGAATAGTGTTGTCATAAATGTAGTTTACAATTTTACCTTTACTATTTGCAGAAGAAGATTCTCCATTTTCATAATTTTAGAAAAGGATTTTTAAATGCACTATGATCATTGTTCATTTGATGTCCTACATATACCTTCCTATTGTCAATCAAATCTTGTACTAGATGTTTCAACTGCATACAATCATTCATTTTATGTCCTTTGTTCTTATGAAAGTCACAATAGTCTACGTCATTCCACCATGATGGTTTTACTTTTGGTTCCTAATTTCTTGCTTCAAGTAATGTGATAAGTCCATGTGCAAGAAGTTCTCTCATTGTTGATTCTAGTGTTTGGCCCAATGGTGCGAATCTTCTTCGATTTGATGGTTTTTGATATGATTGTGGTTTAGATTCTCCATTGTTCAGGTTGTTGTTTTGATTGACATTTTGATTGATGTTTTGGTCATTGTTTTGATTGGTCTTTGCAGTTGTTGTCGTCAAGTTAAATATCGGTTTTGCATTTTCTGTTTCATTTGCAGCATCATTGTTACCAATATTTCTATTCTTTTGCCAAAACTTGGGTTTATCATTGTTGTTGTACTGATTTGAGGAGTTTGTATTGTTTGATCCTTCATTGTAATGTTTTATTATCCATCTTTTGACCAAGGCTTCTTCGATCTTGAGCCCATTTTCAATTACTTTCTAAAATATAGAGGGGCATTATAGTTCAAGTTTGTAGCTCGTGTCATCAGTTAGTTTGTCAATAAATAGTTCTATCTTTTCCTCTTCAGGTATGGAACGAGGATACCTAGAAAACAACCTTCGCCATCGTTGTAGAAATGAGAGGAATGTTTCACCTTTCTTTTGTTTTGTATTGTAAAGTTCCTTTATGGTTATCTCGTTTTGAATATTATAGGAGAATTGTGAGATAAACCTGTTGACTAGTTCTTCAAAAGATCGAATTCCTGGTTGTAGTTTAGAGAAGCATTCCATAAATTGACCTCCTGAGCTTCTTGGAAATAACCTCATTAGACAAATTTCCTCTTGTGCAAATTCTAAACTCATGGTTTTAAATTCCCTCACATGATCTATTGGATCAGTTTTATCGATGTACTTGTCATATTTTGGGAATTCACAATGTCTAGGAAATGATATCATGTCTACACTTAGATCAAAAGGATAGGGAAAAATGTCCTATAATGAGTACCTTTTTGTGGTCCCTTCTTGCATATCTTAAAGTTGTTGTAAGTTTTGCATTTGATGTGTTAGGGCAACCACTTGATCTGTGTTTTATGTGTTGTGTGGTTCAGTTTTAGCTGCTTTAGGTGATTCTTTTAGTCAATTAACGTTGAAGTCCTTTGGAATTTTTGCTCCTAGTTTAGCTAGCATCAAAAGGTATTTTTCCATATCTTGTTCTAAAAAAATTTCCATGAATTTGTGAAAATTAGGATCTTGTTATGCAGTTTGAATATCCTCTTAAGTTATCTCATTGGTGTCATTTTGGTGGAATCTATGAAAGGGATTTTCTTCAACCATGGTATTTGGTGTTTCAATTTATTTTTCTCTAAGTTTATGTCTTTGTAACCTTGTCAAAATTGACATACAAGTGTTGTTATTTTCACTAAACTTTGATCTTTTTGTTTGGATGAGTGCCAATGGTATTAACTTAAGTCGAATAGAATGATATATTCTATTGATGAGACTAAGTTAAAAATTTGATTATTGTGTTTCGTTTCATGATTGTAGGATGATAATCCTGATAATGAAACTTAACGTAATAATCAAGAGTTGTGTTTGGTGATTAGGCACTTTAAAATTGTAATATCTTGGTTTAATTTAAAAGAATTTGACTTGGAAGGTCCTATTTTTCCAAGTTTAAGACACTGGTTGGACTGAGAAAATGTTTTTGTTCTGATAAAAATCTAGATTTTGATGTTAACTGTCTGACTGATGGGAAAAATAATTCTCTGGTTTTTCATTTTTTGGATGCACTATAACAGATCTCAGATGTGCTAAAACAAACTATGGATGCATTGGAAGATAGGGTGTATGCATTGTCATACAGGGTATATGTGCTAAAACAAAGATTGGTTGCGCCAAGATACTGGTAAATTATGGTAACAGACTGTGCAAATGTGTTGTAAGATAAGACAAATGTGTTGAAACAGTGTTTGTATGCGCTATTTGGTCAGCAGATGTGCTAAAAGACTGGGTGTATGCGCTAAAACAGAGGTTGGTTGCGCTAAACTGGAAGTTGTCAGTATGTTCACAGTTTTGTTCATTTGTTCTGGTCTTTCTCAGTAAAAGGATTGATTCCAGGATGTAATTTTCTGACCAAATGAATATTTTGGAAGGGTGTTTTGCTTGAAAATCCTAGAGTTTTGATGATCTAAATGGATGATACCTTTTGAAAAAATAACTTCACACACAAAAGCTAGATTATAAATAGTTTTTTCAGATTCTATGTATTAAACATGTAGTAAGTCTTCTAGAATTAGGTCTGATTCTTTCAATTTCCATAGGTTTGACACAAATAAAGACAATTCAAGCACTTTTCTAATTGTCAAGTAGGCCACTTAGAATATCACAGCCCACATCTTGCAACTATGTCAGCTCACATAGCCCTGTCACCCCCTAGAGGGCGCCCGTGTTTTTTCCTTTCTCGAGTCTTAACCAAAGTCGAATCCTCCACTTTTGGCTAGGGTCTCTGATAGTTATATGGTGAGTGTATTGGGGGTAGATTTTTCCCTCCCCTTGCACCGTGATATAAAAAAGTGTTAAAAAACTGACACGGTTCGATTCTACTCTAAAGTTCATAGATAGGGTATCCATTCGGAGCAACAAATGATAAACTCCCTCAGGAGACCTCCCAATCTTTAGAACAAATATTTTGAGAATGGTTATCTTGCACACTTCCTTTGAATTGTGGGTTTCCCCAAATTCACTTTTGATTATAATGGCTTGGAAAACATAGCTTTGGTTGTTCCCACTTAGGTCGTTCCTGTAGGGTGCGTACTTTTTCCCACTACGAAAAGCCTTCTAAAGGATTTAATAAAGTAGGATAGTAAGTCTAGCATTTTGATTAGCCAATTAAGGGGAGAGCATAAGCCTATGGCTTTCAAAACACAAAGAACATGGGGTTCAAACTAGTTGATTAATTAAGCTAGATTCACTATCTTAACCAAAGTAAAAACAATAATCAAATTAAAATTCCTACAAACATTATTAGTAATTTACAAGTTTTTGTATTTGACCAGTGTAAGTTTTTCCCACAATTGTCTTTGACCAGCGTGTTTGGTACCTGCACCCAAGAAAATAGTTATTAATCCTCAAATTTTTGAAAATATGCAAAAATAGACTGATGCAACACAACAGTCATTAAATGTGCTAAAACAGAATTTAAAAGCACTTAAATAGAAGGTATGTGCATTACAAAATTTGATGAAAGCGCTAAAAGAAAGGGTCAATGCGCCAAAAGAAAACCCCCTGACTGATGAAATAGAAACTTAGATGCACCAGAATAGGGGTTGTATGTGCTGGAATATTATGTGGATGCACTGGAACAGTGCTCATATGTGCTAAAAGATCTATTGTATGCACTGCAAAAACTCTTGATCGCGCTAAAACAAAACACGTCAAAAGCCTGCAAGTGTACTTTTCAAAAAAAGATGTTAAAAATGGGGTTTTTTGACCCCACGGTGGGTGCCAATTTATGTGAGTAAAATATGCGTAAATGATAATCAACGCAATCAATAAGACATTATATCAATAGATCTAAACAAAGATTAATCTAGTTTAAGCAAGAATCTACTGAAAACGTCATATTGCTCTCTATCTCCAAAGATTTATTAAATCACGGGGCTCTCTGATTTTGTAAGCATTGTGACTGTTAAAATTCCAATCTAGAGAATGAGAATGATAAGCTATATGATTGCTAAATGATATGCAGGCTATATGATGTAAAAACTATGATATTGATTGCTGATAATGAAAGTTATATGTTGTGATATGATATTGAAAGTTATATTAAGATGCAATCCATGATGAAAGACATGATTATAAACTAAATGAATGAAATGATTCTAAATTGCTAAATTCCAAATTGCTCAAAAGTTGTAAATGTATTTTTCCAGAGTAAGTTTGCACAAGAGTTGGGATCCATTTCCTGTAGACAGAGGTTGTATTTATAGATTCCCAGCAGCACATTTGTGAAGGGGCAACAAAGCAAAGGTCTAGATTTGATCTGAAGGATTGAATAGTGAAGGATGAAGAAGCCTGAGATGATTATGGAGATTGTTCCTCCCGACAAAAACACTCGGCCAGAAGATAGGAAGAATCAATGGAAGAAGATGAAGAAGTTTGCCTGCAAATTTGTCTCCAATTTTTCCTGTGAAGGTTGAGATGAATTAAATTAGATATCAAATATCTAATTTGGTAGGTAGATATGATTAGCTATAGAAATATGTTTCAATTGAATATTTAGATTTATTCAATTTAGGAAAAGAAGATATTTAATTTAATAAAACAAACTATAGAAGTCTATTTTTATTAAATAAATATGAAAGAAATATGATAATTAAATAAAACAAAGTATGAAACTTGTTAATTTAATTTGGATGAAATGATGTGATTAAGATGAAAGATAATTATAGAAGAATTCGATAATTAAATAAAACAAAGTATTAAATTCATTTATTTAATTAAGATGAAATAATATGATAAAGATGGAGGAATTAGAAGTGAACTATATAAATAAATATTTCTATTTATTTAATAGTAGAGGAATTAAAGGTTAATTAATCAAATAAATCATATTTAATTAATTAAATTATCCAGACCATTTTTAGGTGTATACACATTTAACCACCAAACCACATTTCTTTAATCCCTGAACAATCAATCTCATTACATTCACTTTGATCACCATGGTCTTCCTATTAAATCTTCTAACAAATTTCATTATGCTCTTGGAGCATATGTTACCCCAGCTATTCTCCATGCGCCATCCCCACCTTTCATTCTTGCCTTTGAAATTGTCCCTTTGTGTTTTCCCCTACCCATTGGTATGACATTTGCACCAATCACTACTGAGGAACATATCTTGGGTTCTCAAAAAACTGCTTTCCATAGCTAACGTTAGTCCACTCAGTCCCCTTGCCTCTGCCATGAAACCCGTTCACAAGTCTCCTTTGGTTAGTTTCATACCAAGCTTCCCATTCTAAGTATTTTGATTACTTGTTGCCCCCAATTCACACTCGCCATCCTTCCTTCGCTTCTAACTATCACACCACTCTTCACTGGTTGCCCACATCCTAATATGTTCCATTGGAAAGGTGTGCTCAACTTCTTCTACCCAGGTGCTTGCTCCTACTACTACGCCAATGCCTGCCCTTTCATCACCTACTGCTCCACTCACCTTCAAGCTCTTTCTTCTTAATACTCGGTAATTTTTATATAATAAATTATTATACATTAATATTAATCATATATATTAGTATATATTAATTTTTTATTTTATTTTTATTAGTAATCGCTTTTGACTGGAGCTATGAACTAGTGGGGTCACAATGGGGGACCCCATCCCCAATTTCATCCCTAATTTACCTCGTGCATATGTATCCTTCCTTCCTCCTTGGGCTTCCTCCATCACCCCCCGCCCTCTCTTCTCTTCTCCTCTCTCCTCCGATCTCTGTTCTCCTTCCCGTCCTCCAGCACCAACCTCCTTTTCTCCATTCTCCTTCAATCGTTCTCTTGCCTTTGTCTCTTTCTCCCTTCCTCCATTCTCCTTCTCCCATCCTCTTGCCTTCTCCGTCCTTCTTCTTACCTCCCGTCTCTCCTGCCCTCCTAGCTCTCCTCCACCGTTCTCCATTTTTCTCCAAACCTTCACTTCCTCCATCCTCCCTGCCTCCTGTCCACCCGTCTTTCTTCCGTCCTCCAATCCTCCCTACCTCCCAGCCACCCATCCTTTAGTTGGCACATTGTCTTCCTTCCTTCCTACTCACTCGTGCTCCCGATGCATCTTTCATCCTCTGTCAATCCTTTGCGTCTACTGCCTCTGACTCCATCCTCCGATCTCCATCCAGCAGGTTCAACTGTTAAGCTCCAACACTGCACGTCATAATATGTCATCATCCATTCCATATGTACATCATCCTCCATCCGCCTAAGGGAGTTGACGCGAATCAAACCTGGGACACCCTATCAACAGGGCCAAGTGACTTGTCATCACGCTATGGGGTGAACCCCTAGTATATATTAATATTATTAATATATTTATATAATAAATTATATACATATAATTATTAATAATAACATATTAAGAAATTGTAATAGTGCTCAATCATCTGCAATTTTTTAAAAAAGTCATTAGGATAAAGGTGAATAAACGTGCGAGATTAAAGGTGAATAAATAAAATATGATGAATGGATGAAGGCATTAAGCATGATTTCAAATGGAATAATGAATGTCTTTAAACATAGTAGCATAGCACACAATTGATCACAATTACATAATAATGTAAAATGAATGACGTATCACTGATAATAATATAATATAATAAAATAATTTTATAATATATATTGTAAAAAAATTATAATTGATTTTTCCTAATTTTTTACATTATTTAATATATATATATAATATTTTAAATATTACAAATATATTTACATGTTCGCATTGTTTAAATATTTTAATATGTCAAAAATAAAGATATAAATTGTATTTCATTCATACAAATATATAAGTATATTTATATAATTTTATTGAAGTTCAAATTTGATTTTAATAGTCAAAATTATACTTGTATTCAGGATTTTACGACAATCATTTATTGCAAAGTCCATGTTACTTCATCTCAACTAGACAAATCTTCAATTAGAGGTATTTATCCTTTGACATATTTGTAATTTTAATTAATTTATGATTATGTGTAAGCTTACAAACTATTTTAATTAAAAAGTAAAGCACACAAATAGATTTATATAATTAAATGAATTTTTTTTCATTATTTTAAATTCAACTTAAAACAGTAACAACAAACATAGGAACAAACGTTTTAATTCATTCATCAACTTTCATATTTTACATTCTTATAAACAATGAGTCATATGTATCTTTCATCTCTCGCACTAATTTATGAAATTGTAGTATTATTCTATTTAATAAACTTTTAAATATCTTTTTATCTTCTAGCTATGGTTCAAATAAAGAAAAACTTTAAATATGAAGAACAAAGAAAATGGCATCAAAGAGATTACCAAAGAGAATATCGAGTATGACAAAGGGAGCAAATGACATATTCAAAAAGAGATGAACAAAGAAGATGAAGGAATGGAGTAGATAAAGAAAGATATGTTAGATAAAGAATACAAGTAACAATACAACAATTGAAAGTTGAGAATAGAGTGAACCAAAATATAAACACAAATAGATGTGGACAAACAAGTGCAGAACAATCCCATTCTAATAGACAAAAGAGATAACCAAATGGTTTACAATCTAACGATATAAAAAAAAATACACGTCAACACACATTTGAAGAGCAACCTCATTCAAAAAGACAATGACGTTATCAAAATACAACAAATCCAAATGGATTACTAGCCACTAATTTTAGAAGAATACAAATGGTATTCCATACTCATTTAGATAGCTACCAATCCCCATCAATGTGCTATATTTACCAAAAATATTATATTGGAATCAAAGTTGTGTGCCCTTTAGAGGGTTCTGTATGCAACAGGTGTAGGTATGAAAAAAAACATCAATAGATTTTCAGCTACAAATAATATGGATCTTGGACCCCAACCAATAGAACTAGCAAAACTCACTCAAGTAGAAGAAGTGTTAATTGCACGTGTTTGTCCAATATTGCAAGTTACAAATGAAAGAGGATGCCAATATAAATATAAAGGACACACAATAATATTTCCACAAAATATTGAAAATATAGCAAAGAAATTACTACATTCCATTAAAGATCTTCCAATCATTATAGTTCGAAGAAAAGATCAATGTGGCACAAGTTATCACTTTACAGTGAATAGAGACCATGTTTGTAAATCACTAGAATACAAAATCATGCATGAAAATTTCTACTCTAATGTCAGCATCGATGCAAATGCTCTTGATGAATTATCGATAAACTATGATGAAAATATTTTTGACCATCTTAGAACTGTGCATATGGAATTTCATTCAGATACAAATCAAATTATTTTTGTTGGTCCGATTATGGAAACTGATGAAAGTAATACAATTGATCACACTACATCAATGGATTCAAGACCACCTAATGTACAAAGAGAAATGGAGTCAATACATGCATGGGTTAATAACTCAAATCTAGATCAAGCAACATTGATTGATTGGCCAACAATTGGTGGATCTCCAATAAATGAATATGTTACATCAAGATTATTTGATATGACATTTCCAACATTATTTTATGATGGTAGATGTGATTGGTTATAACCATGAATCAAACAAGTCTATCTACATGAATTTGTTAAGCATCTAATTCATTACATAGATAATCAATTTGGTATTTACATCCACAATTTTGATATTATATGGCAAATATAATAATGAGACATTGTGCATAAAATTCAAGCACAAATTTCATCAAAAGAAGATTCCATGAAATTTCCATCACCATAAATGAGCTACGCGAACATATGGAAAATATGCCACAATCACATCTAGTAGATAATTAATGTGATTTGGAACTACTTTGCGAGGTACAAGATCATATTGGAAAAAATGTCGTGCAAAATTGATAGACATGCTCCATCAAATTAGAACACCTAAAATATTCTTCACATTGAGTGTGACTAACTTATATTGGCCAGATCCACATGCACTGATGCCAGTTACATCACCAAAAAATCCACATGAAGCTCAAATTTGGCACAAATAAAATGTTATTGACTACCCTTATATCATTGCACAATATATACACTTACAATACTCTCATTTTAGAAAAGAAATACTTGAAAAAGGAATTAAAATTAAAGACTATTGGTGTAGATATGAGTGGCAACATAGGGGATTGACATACATACACTGATTCATATGGATATATGGAGCACCAAACATGGACAATCTTGATTGGTCTAATGACGAACAATAAAATCATGCTCAAAGATATTTTGACCAAATTGTTTATACATGGAATCCTAGACAAGATACCCATCAAAGAATTATACAAGAATGTTTACATATTTTCATACAAAAATATATTATTACATATGTTTCTTCTTTCCTTATAATATATCTAATTGATAGTTTAAAATTTATATTGCAGGCATGCCACAATTTTGGTTTGCATCCATGTCTTAAGAACACTAGACAAATTTGTTAGGAATTAGGTGTTGTACACCTTGCATAATGTTTATGATGTTTAATTTATTATTATGTGTGTGGTGCACCTAGTAGACCTAGAAGTATGTGCATCACTAGGAGTTAATATTTTTGGGGCCACTTTATGTTGTATGTAACATTGGGACATAAGTTGTGAGTTGTAAAAATGTATTTATTTAATATTGGGGAAAGTAATTTAAATAAATTACCCAATATTAAATGTGGGGACATGGTTTTGTAATCTCATGGTTTTAGTCACATGGTTATATGTAATACCACTTGGTGGTTTTGTGGGAGCTTGTATCTATAAAAGCAACCACATGGGTATCTGTAAAGTAACCACATGGGTAGTTGTTTAAGAATGGTTAATTGGTAGGTTAGCTCTTGTTAGCATTTGTGAGGGTTGAAGCATGGCATGGGATGTGTGGTTACATTCTTGTTCACATGGAGTGCTTGTTGAGGGATTGATGCTTCAATGGTGTTCATGGAGATCTTTGAAGATATATTATAATGTTTATTGTTGAATAATACATGAGTGATGGATGCTTTTGGACGCTGGGTTTTTCCCTCTTGAGGGTTTTCCCAGGGCATATCTTGTGTCATCTTTGAAGGTATGTTGTCTATTCTTTTGCATATGGATTTTGAATACTTGCTTGCATAGATTTCTCTATTTAGGTTATGTGGAAATTATCTTGGGTGGATGCATATTTCCTTTCATTTGATATCAAAGCCATGGTTGCAGTTGGATAACCCTAGGTTGAGAAAATATTTTTTGAGTTTGAAACTATGGTTTTACATGAGAGAATGAAAGACATGGCAAGATATGAGGGTTTTACAAGTTGTTTATTGTAGATTTGAGGGTTTTTGATTTGTTGTTATGATGGGTTGTTTGTAGATTTGGGGTGTGAAAAATGTTGGGTCAAAAGGGTTTCTTGGTTGTACATACAAATGAGGGTTTTATGGGAGAAATATTACAGATGACTTCCTGAGACAAAATGGACCCCACGGTTGGATTCAGGTTGGTTGAGAGACAAAAAATCATATAAAGTATGCCCTATTTTGGCCATTGTCAAAAAATGTAAATCTTTCTAGTCTCTACCCCTATTCGATCGTACAACCGTCAAATTTGGGCGTTTGTATAAAAAAAATTATTTAACCCGTCAGTAAAATTTATTCCTACAAAAAAATTTAAAAATTAAAATATTTTTGGCCCTCATAAAAAGTTTCAATTAAAAAATCAAAAATCAAAATCAAAAGAAAGGGGTGGAGGTTTGTAGACCCTTGTGGCCCCCCACTTGGTATGCTGGCACAATTGGCAGTACCAATGGGTCTTTTGGTATGGGACGTCAGTCCCACCAACAAACCTGTTGATCGCTGACTGCGAGTTGCCTTAGTGCGAGTGGCCAGAGCTCCCAGCTGGGGGTAATAAATTTTTTAAAGTATATTTTATTTTAACCACCATTAAAATATTTCAAAAATTATCGTCTAATAGAAATTCTTAAATGTCCACTAATAAATTTTAATAAATGCAAAAATTAAACACGTTCAAACATGTAGCAAGTCCGAGCTCTATGGGTAGTGCCGCCACCACCGGTGGGCCGCCCATGCACCACCACTGGTTCACTTTATAGCTAAATTGGACATTTTTCTTCTAGGAGGCATAACTTTCACCTAGATGATCCATTTTTCAAATTCTTATAGTTGATGGAAATCTCTCTCCGAGCACTACGTCGTGGTATGAGTTTGGTCTCCTCATTTTTCTATTTTGACCATTTTTTTGAGGTTGAAAAATTGATATTCTTGGTTACATGGTTTTGAGCATAACTTTTGCATATGGAATCGGTTTTTTGATTTCGAATAAGCGTTGGAGAGAATGTCCAATGTACTTCATAGTGGTGTTGTTATATTCTTAGTTTTATGAGCAAAGATAGTTATGCACTTGTTTGAACACTTGTGGGTGCCTGAGATTCAGACTATGAGTATGTGAGCATCTCGACAAGTCAAGAGGCAAAACTTCGAGGGAGTACATTTTTTCATTTTTTTCATGATGGTACAATTGATTATCAGATTTGGTGCTTTTTGGTATAGGTTTACATGTGGTTTTTAGATTTGGACTTTGATGGTGACAGGTACATAAGTTGTTTTCAGTTGTGAAGACATGGGTTGACACGGTTTGAGACTTGGAGTCTTGTGTGGGTGATAGTTGAGTGTAGGTACAATGTTGGTGTTGATTATGGTGTCATGATTATGCAATTACACTTTTGCATTGCCACAACATAATCGAGTTTGTGGTGTTTTGGTGGTGCTTTGGTTTGATGTTAGGAGGTTTTTTCTTATCTCCTAGATGCTTGTTTGGTTCCTTGACTATGGTACTTGGGTGTGGACATGTTTGGCAAATCAAATCTGAGGTTGATTTGGTGTTGGAGTCATTTGGCCTATAAGATTATTCTCTTTGATATGTTAGTTTGCAATTTACTAATGTGATGATGAGTTTGCATGTTTTAGTGGTTGGATCTACAAGTTATGTGATTGGTAGGCATGCACAACCTATTGATTGTAGTGGTATGACTTAGATGTGGGTTGTCTATAGTCTCCAGGTTTGATTCATTGTTGTTGTGCAAATTTTGTTAGTTGGCCTTATTTGTGGTCATTTGTGCATTGGTATGTGTGCTTTTAGATGAGAAAATGGATGATGTTTATAATACCTGTATAGTCAGTTATGGGAATTGTATCATGTGGTTTATCATGATGTCATTAATAGATTGGTTACACTTTTCAGTGGGAGCTTTTGACAGTGTGGATTGGTAGTGTTAAATATATTCTTGATGGTTTGTTGGCAATTGTACCTTCTTGGATTGGAGATCTTGGTTTCACTTGATGTTATTGACATTTCAATTGTGTGTGTAGACTTGGATGGTCGTTATGGAGGAGATGGTTGTCACGATGCCATGTGTAGCTCGGTATCACAATTCAGTGGGAGTTGTTGGCATTGATGTGGATTCACCATTTGATGGTGGATGATCTTCTATGGTGTTTGTTGGTGTAATGTATGGACTCTTGGATTGTGTTTTTATGGGATGAGGGTTCTTTGACATCTTGGGCTTCATTGATAGGAGGTGGTTATTTTCATGTTGATTAGAGATGTTGATTCTTGGTTTAGAGTGTTTTGGTATTATGTCATGGTTTACTCTTGATCATGTGTTAGTGTTTTTCCATGATACATGTTCTCTTGAGACTAGGATGCATGTATTGTTGTATGTGATCTCCTAGGAGGAGATGGTTAGATCATGTTGTCATGATTATGTTCCTAATTCATGATTGGAGCTTTGACATTGATCTTGTGTGGTTCTCTTTGTATTGAGTATGTGATCATTTGCTTGATTACTTCATGATAATACTATATTGCATTTGGAGTTTGGCATGGATTGATTGGTTACAAGTGCTCATGGATACTTGGAGACTTAGGTGAGGGTAGATTTCTCTTGTGGTTAGAGACATGTGTTTTGATGGTCACTCTTGATGAGATTTCAGAAGGAAGTTTGAGGAACCTACACCTTGGTTGCACGTGAGTTCAACATGGACCTATGAGGAGAGTGTTCTTCGAAGAGTCGTGATGAATTGGATATCTTGAAGGAGCATTCTCATTCCCCACTCTTGGTCTACTTGGAAATTTATCACTTGAGAGGTATTGCCAGTTGTTTCTTTCAGGTGCATTATGTTTATTCTTTGTCTTCTCATGCATATGGATCTTGATCTATGGATATTTAGTTATGGAGGGTTCATTTGAGAAGTGTTGGCATGTTTATCTCCTTTTTGAATTGTGAGTACATTAATTGATGTTGAGTTTAGGGGATGGTTTATGGGTTGATTTCTTGATATAGGAAAGAACATTGAGTTTGATCTTATTTTGAGAGGCTTACATCCATGTTAGTTACATGATACATATGTTATGTTTGATCTTGGTGATTGAACGGTTGGATATTGTTTTGGAGGAGATCATACTTGACACAATTGGAATTTGGAGGTGTATGTAGAAGGACTTTCTTTTGATGTTCTTAGTAGCGTCTAGAGAATTCTTCCAGGCATGATATAATGGATAAATTTTATGGAGCCTAAACGACTATCAAATTTATAGGAGACCAATATTATATTTTGAAAAGGCACGACTTTTATTAATGAAGGCTTGATCTCATGAAGTGGTGCGATCTTAAAAGGCCGACATCATATATGTTATGGATGTGATTTCATTAAGGGACTTTTAATATTTGTTATTAAGTGGAGCTGACTTCATCTATGAAGAGACACTATTGTTTGTTAGAGTCTTACCTTTTGATTGGAGGCCAACATGAAGAATGTAGGGATGTGTCTCTCCCTTTCTATTGTATATATATTCGATGAGTTTCTTTGTTCAAGAAAGATATTATCCACTCCTATCATTGTGTGAATTCTATAGAAGTTTAGTTCATGTTTTCTATAGAAGGTTGAATTTATCATTTGGAGTTTGTTGTTGTGATTGCATTCAGATTTATATTCATCATATTTCGCTTGTTCTCTAGTGTGATTAAGAAAGGGAAGTGCAGATTGAGATTCGGTAGAAATGAAAATTGAAGGCTAAGTTATAACCGTCAAGTTACATCTGTTTGTATCTGTATTGCACCATATTGTGGTGCTCATATTTTGGCCTCAATATCGGCCTCTTGTAAAGAAGACTTTTATTGTTGTGATTCAATATATAGGTGATATATTGTTGCTAGGTTTTTCTCCCTCAAGAGGAGGGTTTTCCCAAGGTATCTATTGTGTCATTGTGTTGAATTTTGAATTAATTTTCTGTGCTCAAATCTAATCTTAAAAACTAACACTTTCTAAGGGTGTATGATGTGTAATGTTTCTCTCTTTGGTCTTGGTATCTTCCTAGATGTTTGGCTTCACATTACATTAGTTTGGAGGTTTGGTTGGAGCTATTATGATCACTAGCTTTTGGTCATGTGTTTTCACTTATGTTCTTGGGTGATGACATGGAGGTTCCTTTATCTCTTTCCTTTGTTGGGTGTGGAGAGAATGGGAGAGCCATGGAGACTTGTGGTGAGAGTTGTTCTTACAAGTTATTGGTTTACAAGTTTTGCATATCATTGTGGATGTTCCTTGGTACTACATGATGTTGTGTACACCTTCTATGTGATGCTATTGATAGTCTTGGTATGACTTGATCATTTTCAGATTTGTATTACCCATGCAGTGGGAGATCTTGGATGTGTATGTCATTCTTTGACAGGTTTGCACATGGAGTTTGTGATTGCGGTTTATGGGTGTATATGTTGATGGCACGAGTTTACTATGTTTTACATACCTTGGAGGTATGGATAGTTGGATGTGTTGGCACTTGTAATTGTGGGTGCTATTTTAGCTATGGTTAGTGTATCTTAACAACTATTGGTGCATATTGATACCTTTGGATTGAGTATTTGTGTTTGGGATATCAGTTGAGGTAGGTCTTATGCTTCATTATGACAAATTGTGTGGCTTCTCCATGGATGGTGTATTTTCTTTGTGCATTGACATGATGAAGGATGAGATCATTCATGCTTGGGATGGTGGTCACCTCGATTCTTGTTGCAGTTATCTTTATGGAGCACATGTAGACTTTGATTTCTTGATGGTATATGTGGCTAGAAGGATTGTTCCCTTGTTCATGTTTTGAGGTTACTTATTACCCCTTATGCAGTGTATACCACAAGTGGGAGAATGCTAGGAATTAGGTGTTTTACACCTTGCATAATGTTTATAATTCTTAATTTATTATTATGTGTGTGGTGCACCTAGGGGATCTAGAAGTGCATACATCACTAGGAGTTAATATTCTTAGGGCCACTTTATGTTGTATGTAACATTGGGGCATAAGATATGAGTTGTAAAAATGTATTTATTTAATATTGGAGAAAATAATTTAAATAAAGTAACCAATATTAAATGTGGGGACATGGTTTTGTAATCTCATGGTTTTAGTCACATGGTTTTATGTAATACCACTTGGTGGTTTTGTGGGAGCTTGTGTTTATAAAAGAAACCACATGGATAGTTATTTAAGGTTGGTTAATTGGCAGATTAGCTCTTGTTAGCATTTGTGAGGGTTGAAGCATGGCATGGGATGTGAGGTCACATGCTTGTTCACATAGAGTGCTTGTTGAGGGCTTGATGCTTCAATGGTGTTCATGGAGAGCTCTAAAGATGTATTGTAATGCTTATTGTTGAATAATACATGAGCGAAAGTTGCTTTTGGAGGCTATATTTTTCCCTCTTGAGGGTTTCCTAGGGTATTTCTTGTGTCATCTTTGATGGTATGGTGTCTATTCTTTTGTATATGGATTTTGAATACTTGTTTGCATAGATTTCTCTATTTGGGTTACGTGGAAATTATCCTGGGTTGATGCATATTTCCTTTCAAAATTGCTAATACATATATCAATAAGGATTACAAGGAAATTACAAACATTGTTAAAAGACATATAATTTGTAGAGAAGGTGCATGCCTACAAAAAAAAGGAGGCATAATGGTTTGCAAGTAAACATTTTAATAACCACTATTAATTAAGTTAGATAAATGCTTTCTTATATAATGCATTAAATATATATAATTTAATATCAATTATATGGCTTATAGGTATAATGCTCCATGACCATTAAATTTAGAAGGATCCAAATTATATGAAGATATAGAAATAGGTGAAAATAATTAATTCTACAACGAAAGATGACAGACTTAAATCTCACAATCACTACATATTGCAATTTTGGAGAGAAAATATAGATTGACAACCCGTTCTGTCAAAACATGCTATAATTAAATAAATTGCAAAGTATGCAACGAAAGCAGAGAAAAGTTCAGCAACATACCAACAAATGTTAATGCATCTTGAAAATTTAGAAAATGTATATGATTTAGCTATAAGAGCTTATAAAAAACTTCTAATTGAAATAATAATAGAAAGGAATATTGGATCTCAAGAAACAAGTCACATGCTCTTTGAACTTCCATTGGTGGAAAGCAATAAAAAATTTGTTAATCTAAATGTATTCAACTAAGGTGTTCAAACGTGTACTAATAACTAATGAAAAGAACAATGAAAAACATATAATATATTTCATTGATTCATATAGAAATGTACCTCTTAATATGGAAATATCTCACTTATAGATGCAATAAAATTATGAATATATAATCCTAGTGTTGAAAATGAAGGTAATATTGTAGCTTAAAACTTGTAAAACTATGAGATTGTAGATTTAATTAAGTGTTCTTTGCCACAATTCTTTGTGTATGATTAATCTGTTTAGATCAATTTTACCAATTGTAGAAAGAGACAGAAGATTGTAGAAGAATGAGACAAGGATATAGAAGTGACACAACATATACATGGAGAAACCCTTTTAGGAAAAAGCTCTACCAGAATAAATAGTGCTTGTATTATTTAACCTTAGAACAAGATTACAATAATATTGTATCAATCCTTGATTGATATGCTTCCTTGCCTTCAACAATCCTTCTTCACAACCTCCAATGAACTCTCAAGGAAATCTCATACACTTGCTGCAAAATATGAGTATCTAAACTCATAAGAGTTGTACAATACAAGAGCATAAAGCTCCTCACAAAAATCTATGCCTAGATTGGGCAAGTAGAGTTCCACAATGTAATCTGAAGTCAAACCAAAGTCTTCCTCAATTTAGGCACCCCAAACTAAACACTTAACTGAACTTTGGTCAAGTAGATATCATGCAAACTTCACCTCAAATTTGACGCCCAAGAATGGGCCCACTTGACTAAGCCTTGTAAATATCTTCTCATGCAAAAGGTGTTAACTGAAATATACCAACTTGGGCGCCCAAGGTGGTCCCAAGTCAATACTAGTTAACTGAAACATATCTCTCCACCAATTCATGCAAACATTATGCATGATTGATCATCCCCACTTAACTAAAAGTATCCACCTATTATCTGTCATGCAACTGAAGTCATTAGTCATGAAACTCAAGTCAACTCAAGTCAACTAGCATTCAACTCAAAATAACTACATGCAATTGAAGATAACTAAACCATAACTGAACTGAACTAAACTAAACTAAACTGAACTGATACTAAATTGATAGTGCCACTCCACTCATGTAAATATCAATCCCTAATTTGTAGGATCAAAACATGCATTACTAAAGTGTTATCAATCCTCCAAATAGTTAACCGAAGCAAGGTGGGTTCCACCTTCCATGTGGGCACCCCATGTTCTTGTGTTGGTGTAAATAGGTTTTTACCTTTTACACATTGTCTTAAGTTTAACTTAGGACAAATATATTTAATATTTGCTAATATTTGTCTCAGGTAGTTTCACCCGTAATTCATTTTGTTTTATGTCGGTGAGTCTATTCACTACTTTTCTTGCCTATTTAATAGGCTTCTATGTACATGATTATTCAATCATCTTGGCTTTTAATAAAGCTTATCACATTATTTGGTGATTATTTTTCTTGGATGTGAGGGTTGGTTTTGTAGGTTGTGTTCTTGGGTGATTTGGAGCCTTACTCCAACATGGTATTAGAGAAAGTCTCTTGCTCTTCCTTCCGCTGAGAATCTTTTGCCATTGGTGTTTTGGCAGACCTCCATGTGGTTAGCCTACACCTATTTTTGCAAAAAAAATATTTTTCAGGAAATATTTTTTGGATTTGATTCTCTGTAACTTGGGGAAAATTTACATTTTATTGTAACTCAGGCATATATTTTGCACAAATTGTAGCAAAATATTTGGATCAACCCTAGAAGAACCTTCGACAAATCTGATGTCATGGTCACAACCAAGTCGAGCCCTGGTTCCATCGTCATTTTCTTTGATTTGATCGTGGCATTTTCACTCAACCATCATTCTTGCACCAACTTGTATAATCACTGGTAAATGTTTTGCTCTGGTATCATACTTCACGTCTCTTGGTCAACTTGCCTATCATCGACATTTTGCTTGGATCGACAATATTCATTTGTTGTCGGCATTCATCAATCTGTGTGAAGTCTTTGATCAAATCCTAGTCGGTGCCACGTTCCTCCATCATCAGACCTAGTACCATCGGGTAGATCTTGACTTTCATTTCTTGCCTGAGCTTATTTTTCACTAGTATATTTGTTTGATTAGTATTTCCATCAAGTCGTCGGTGGTACCCTCATTTATATCGGCGGTTTCCATCAACATCCTATTTGATCGGTAGTTTCAGTTTTCAATTGCCTTGTGGGATCTCCATTGACAGATCTCGATCACATTTTCATTATAACATCTTAGTTTCGGTTGGCATTTGGTACGAAGGTTGCATTGTTGGGGCAAATTGCCTGGTACCTTTGTCATCGACAGTAAGGCCCAAATCATTTTTCCATTGATCGACGGTTTTTCACCGGTTCAACGGTCATTGGTAAGTCGCCTGATATGTTAGCATAATCCACATCATTGGTGTTGGCTCATCCTTCAACAATCAAATCAGTAGTCATCCCTTCGTCCTTTCCACCAATCGACGGTTAAATCTCGTAGCCTTACAAATTTTGTTGAAGGGTTGTCAGGTTATTTTGCAAACTATATATTTTGTCAGGTTAAAGCTTTTTTTATATATATCACTAAAACTTTGATTAAAATTTTTTGTGGCCGATTATAATATTGTTAGGATCAAAGTTTTGTTTTGATATATTTAAAATAGCCTACCACATAGTTTGTAAAGGTCGACGCTTTGTTGTAACCAATCCTTTATGTCGTTTGCTAACAAGTTCATATATATATGACCAAGAGCTATATCTTTTTAGCCCTTGATCGCTTATATTTTGTGCCAATTTAGTCTTTGTATTTTGCCCCCAAAGCGCCTCTTATAGCCCCTTTTTTTCATTTTTTCATAACTTTTGCAAATAGAGGCCATTTTTTAGAAATGAGATTTCGTTAGAAAGCTAATTTTATCCTCTATATAGATTTGAGGTTATTTTTCATCATGGAGGAAGATGTGAACATTTATCAATGCATGCACTGCTTTCTTGTTTGTGTGCATTAGGTTTGCATTATTTGATCTCTACACTTCAGTTTAGCTCCAGATCATCTTTCAATCGACTGTTGCTTCATAGATTCCAGAGATGTGCCAATTTATGAGTTTTCTAGTGTTCCTTGGCATCAGGTCTACTGTTGTTTTATCATGATTTTGACTTGAGTCCTTGAGTGACTCTAATATGGTTTCTAGCAAACAAAAGTATCTTTCCTTGCTTGTCGAATTAAGGATTCTAGTGTTACTCCACAGTGCACTTCCAGTGCTTCTTCTTGTAGCAAGTTATCTCATTATGGGGGGGTTGTATGATCTCTCTTATCATCCTTTGTATAGATGGAGATTGATTAGATTTGTGATGGATATCATTATTTTATTTTATCTCTCTTTTGGGGAGGAGTTTTGTCCCACTGGGTTTTCTCCTTTTCTCCGGTTGTGAGAGATTTCATTTGCATTTGTACATGAGTACCTAATATGGGCTCATAGCTTGGACTCATATTTGCATTTCATTTTGCATAATAATCTCCGTAAGTTTGCACTTAAAGGGGGGGTCGTGTTGGTGTAAATAGGTTTTTACCTTTTACACATTGTC
>VDFB02192070.1:0-14559 GCA_007258455.2 Sequoia sempervirens
ATATGGCACTTATCTCAATTGTACTAATTTTTATGGTTTATTATGTGTTTTTCTTTACCTAGAGCTTGCTACAAATTACAAATCAATGACTATCTTATACTGTGAAAATGTGTTCTAGTTATCTCATGCTCTAAATAGTTGATATTATTGATGAACAACCAATTCTATTCAGTATTATCCTATTATGTTGAACTATTTAAATGATATTATTTGTTGTTGTTAATGTCGTTTATGATAATGGTGTAGAGGTTGTAAAATGGACAAGGGATCACCTCCTAGGTATTGCCATTACAAAGTCCAAAGTGTAGGAGGTCTTTAAAAATCCTTGTTTTGTTCGATCCCTTTGAGCTGTTCTTGATTGGAATTGGAAATTCCATAGGTAATTAGGAAGACCAACCCGTTATAGTTAAAAAAACCAACAGGTAGAGGGGAGAGAGAAAGAGGGAGGGAGTGGGAAAGATATAGAGGGTAGAGGGTTAAGGGTAGAGGGGAGGGAGATAAGAGTGAGAGAGTGAGAGAGAGAGAGAGACTTGAGAGAGGGAGAAGGGGTAGGAGGGTGAGATTTAAGAGAGAGAGGGAGGGAGTGAGGGAGTGGGAGAGAGATAGAGGGTAGAGGATTAAGCATAGAGGAAGCGAGGGTTTAAGGGTTTATATTTAAGGGTTAATGGTTTAGGGTTTAGGGGTTGCTGCAGAAGGAGAGAGACCTAAGAGAGGGAGAGGGGGGTGGAGGAGAGTCTGAGAGAGAGGAAGGGGAGGAGAGAGATAGAGGGTAGAGCATTTTAAGCATTTCATGGGTTAAGGCAGAGGCTAAGGGTAGAGTGTGGAGAGATCTCAGGAGTGAGAGAGAGAGAGTAACTAGAAGGAAGGGAGGGGAGGAAATGGGGAGAGAGAGAGGGGAGGAGGAGAGAGATAGAGGTGGAGGATTTAAGCATTTAAGGGTTAATGGTAGAGGGCTAAGGGTAGAGTGGAGAGACTTAGGAGTGTGTGTGTGTGTGTGCGTGAGAGAGAGAGAGAGAGAGAATTAGGAGGGGGAAGGGAGAGGGGAAGAGGGGAGGAATGGGAGAGAGAGAGAGACCTAAGAGAGGGAGTAGTGCTAGGATGAAGAGACTTTAGACAGAGAGAGAGAGGGAGGGAGTGTGAGATAGATAGAGGGAGAAAGGGTAGATGGTAGAGGGTAGAGGGTTTAAGTGTTTAGGGTTTAAGGGTTAAGGGTTTAGGGTTTAGGGTTTAGAGCAAGAGGGGAGACACATAGAGGGAGGAGAGAGATAGAGAGATACCTAAGAGGGGTAGGAGGGAGATAATTGAGAGAGAGAGAGATGGTTGAGGGTAGAGGGTTTAAGGGTTAAGGGTTTAGGGTTATGGGTAGAGGGGAGAGAGATAGAGGGATTCAGTGAGAGAGAAAGGGAGGGAGTGGGAGAGAGATAGAGGGTCATTACTTATTTTATAAATTTCATTCATTAAACATGATGATAAAAAATAAATTTCATGACTTATTTTATGCTTACATTAAAAATTACCAAGCTCCTAAGGACAGGGTCATTTCTAGACTGAAACCTAAACCTCGAGGGTTCATGGTGACCCTTCCTACGTATCCCCTTATGGGAATTAGAGGATTTTTAGTTCTCCTACTTATGTTAGATGGATTTCACTCTCTCATCTTGTATGACATCTTTGATCTCATACTTAAACCATGAATATTCGTTAAGCATAAGCTATCACCTAGTCAATTATAATATAATGATAAAATAACATTGCCATCAAGTCTTGGGTCCATAACAAACATTCACAATATTCACAAGGGGCATATCGTACCATAATCTCAAATATCATACACATTGACTATCATGAGAAAACCTCTATTTACACCACTTGACTAGCTCATACACATCACAAGTACAACAATCATTGGGTCATACAAAAATCATGAGTACAATGGTGATTAGCTCATATGTACATTACAAGCACAATAGTGACTATCTCATTTACACATCACAAGTACAACTATGACTATCTCATTTATGAATCACAAGTACAATAGTGAATGACTCATACACATATCATAATTACATTATTGACTAGCTCTAACATACATCACAAATACATAGTGACCAGCTCTAGCACATCACACATAAACAATGAATAGCTGACACATCACAATGGCTAAATAACACATGCCCATAATGAATCCTAGATAGAAAATAATGTTTATGTATTATACAATACACCATGGGTCCCATCATTTCCTTTTTTTATTTTTCACCACTAGACAACTAGCAAGAGGATTTGATGCATTCCATACTACACTATAGGTATGTCCTCAACCCAACAAGGCCAAGTATACAATCTTACAAATAGGAAGGTGAGTCAATGCATCTTATACTACACCCTAGATCTAACCTCCATCCCAAGGCATTCCACAAGTAGTAACCTTACCATAGCCATTGGATTCTAACTTCAATATCCTATAGGCCACTGGCAACATGTCTATCCACCCTAGAAGAAGTAGCTTCTGACAAATACCACCTAGTGATGGTACTGATAGTTTTAACTATATTCTTCAAATCTTGGGTAGAACTTGGTGTTGGTCACTTCTGTAATTATCAATGACTAATAGTGAACTCCCTTTATATAATAATTAGCCCTATATTTATGTTATTCACAAGGGTGGGTCTCTACCTATGCAACCATTACCACATCATAACCAATGTGACCCATAGCAAACATCACCTTTGTGAACTGGATGAATGCTTGCTAGTCACTAGTAGTAGCCCAAATATCGATCATTGGCACAGTCTAATGACTACCTATCATTTCTCAAATATCTCAAAGGTTCACACTTGGATGGTTCATACATAACATGAATCAAAATCACAATCAATAGAGCACATTCTTATACATAGATACCTCTAGATATGGAGTGAGTTTTCACAACACAAAAGTTATATAGAACCAACACAAGGTGAACTTCATCCAACACAAACATATATTCAAATACTGACTAGAAAGTAGTCAAATCTATTACTTCATTAAAATTACTATTCAAAAGCATATTATGTAATAATTATAAGTTATCAGTTTTTCTTAAATTAACCACACCTATTTGGTATCCATTTCAACCTCAAAATAAATCCTTCTAAAGAGAGAAGGTCAAGCCAATTAGGAACAACCCTAACCCTTGGAGTTATCCCCTTGAACCCTCTCCCTAATGGTTTGAGGTCATAAATATATTCTTCGCCCAAGGACTGCCTACATACCCAATTCCAAACATATCAAAGTCACATGTAGTTCTACTTACAAGGTGCTTCAAAGTACCTATGCATAGGTTCCCATAGACCAATTTTTAAAAATATTTCTATCAAATAAAAAATATTAGTGGTAGTTAGGGAAATCCTAAATAAGAATATAATTTAACAACACATCCAATAACACTTCCCTTTAAGGATATCAAGGTCTTGAATTAAAATCTACCTGGATTATTATTCATAAATCAATTTGAACATAATTTGGTTTTTCCCATCAAAATAGGGGCTAGGCTTATTGCTCAACAAAAAATTACCTTGGTTCACACAAACCAATAATAAAGTACTTCCATTTTAAATTTACACAATACATTCAATCTTGAGGTTCTTATACTCAATGGGTCAATTGATATATTTGAAGGACATCTAATAGTATTTATAAGCTTTTTTTAATGATGATCAATGCTTGAAAATTGATTAAGAAAGTTTGAAACACCATATACATTAGACCAATATATAAAAACATAACCCATTAACAATATTATCTATAATATTCTTGATATTCTAATTTCCTTTACCCCATTGTGTAATCCCATATCTAATAATAGTCTAGCTCATAGATTGGGTAATTTACTAAAGACGAAAAAGATAGTCAATAGTAAGGTATCATGAGATGTTACATAGCATGGTTACATCGGGTTTATTTCTTAAACTAGTCTCAAGAATATTGTAAAATTAAATGGAATTTTCCTTCTATTTAGTATGCAATAATATTGCAGTTCACCATAGCTATAACATCATTCCTTCGCTAATATAATAATTCTAATATCAAGGTTCTTGTATTTAAATTTTTTTGGTCATATAAAGAATTTACCATGGTATCGATAAATAATCAAAAGAAATAATTTTCAACATTAAACATATTTTTAATAAAGTGTGGTTATAGTACCCATAAATTAAGTCACCCTTACAATATTATGCAACAGGAAGAGACAAGGCTCATATTAATTAGATATGATTCTTGGTTTTCATTATAAGGTTATCTTATATCTAAATATTTTACCTATAACTCTTTTCCATATTATTTACCTTAAGACCCAACATAAATCTATTCAAATAATTAACCTTTGAATTTAATAAGATCTTGGTTTATGAATTTCTCCTGAACCTGAATTCTTTCACATATGAAATGTTAGAGTGAATAATTTATCTATTCATGATACTTAAGTGTACTTATATTACTGAGGTTAGAAAAAATCTTGTGTAACTAAAAGTGCAACCTTGGTCCTCAATAGGTTACCAAGTTGTTTGGTAAACCTCATGTGCATACCTTGAGGTTGAAATAATTTCCATCTCATCTCAAAGGTCACTCAACATTTGGCATCAAGGTTGATGACTTGGTCAAATGGGTTGTTGCTTTGCACATTCCAAGTGATCCTAAATTTGACACCAATAGTACACTTGTCTACTTATTTGTGCCACATGATGGGACACTTCTTAATCCACATGATAGGATAATTTCCTCTTCCTTTCTTATTCAAGCAAGCTTGTAGTATACATTTAAATTAACTCTCATCAATCTCTTTGATAATGGCGAATTAGGCTCATCATTTTATGCAAGTGTTATTTTTGTGGAAGCATAATATTTTTGTTGTTATGAATTTGTTTAGGAATTTCAACCTCAAAAAGGTAGCACATGAGGTTCAAAAAATAACTTAGTAAACTCTAGAGGCTTAAAGACTACACATTTAATTAGACAAGATGTCTAAACTAATCAACCTAAGTAACCTTAATTATAGTGATTAGATATATTATTAATTCTAACACCCCCCCTTAAGTGATACTTAGGGAAATCAAAAAAGTGAAAATAGATAGAAATGTGTCTTGGCTACTGGGTCATGTTAGGTATCCATGTAGAAGGTAGAAGGTAGATGGTTAAGGGTAGAGGGGACAAAGATAGGAGTGAGAGAGAGAGAGACCTGAGAGAAGGAGAGGTGGTAGAAGGGTGAGACTTGATAGAGAGGGACAGAGGGAGGGAGTGGGAGAGAGATAGAGGGTAGAGGGTTTAAGGGTTTAGAGTTTAAGGGTTAAGGGTTTAAGGTTTAGGGTTTAGGTTAGAGAGGAGAGAGATAGAGAGAGTGAGTGAGAGAGAGATACTTGAGAGAGGGAGAGGGGGTAGGAGGGAGATTCTTGAGAGAGAGAGAGGGTAGAGGGTTTAAGGGTTTGGGGTTTAAGGGTTAAGAGTTTAGGATTTAGCATTATAGGTAGAGGGCCCGAGAGAGAGAGGGATTTGGTGAGAGAGGGAGGGAGTGGGAGAGAGATGCAGGGTTAAGGGTTAAGGGCAGTGTTGGCTGTTTTTACTATAACTAGGTTGGTCTTCTAATCTACCTATGTAATTTCCAATTCCAATCAAGGGTAGCTCAAAGGACCTCGACCAACTGACGAGGATTTTAAAGACCTCCTACACTTTGGGCTTTGTAAGACCCGGGAGGGTGATCCCTTAATGCATCTACAACCTCTACACAATTATCATAAACAACATTAACAACATATAATCTCATTTAATAGCTCAACATAATAGGATAATACTAAATAGAATTCATTGTTCATTAGTAATATCAACTATTTGGAGCATGAGATAACTACAACACATTCCATAGTGTAAAATAGTCATTGATTTGCAATTTTTAGCAAGTGCTAGGTAAAAACATACAAAATACTAAACCATAAAAATTAGTACAACTTAGATCAATGCCATATATCCATTGAGGGAGTCGAATTCATAAGCATCTAAGGGTTTATGACAGATTTAACACATAACATATAAGATCCTTGAGAATATTTCTTTACAATTTCATCAACATGTATTCTAACCCAATACTACTTATCACATCCTTATACATAACATATCCACCTACAATCCCATTCAAGTATTTTAATTAATTTCTTGAATTAAAGCCAAAACAAAAATCATACACACCACAAAAGTGAGATGAATGAGACAACCCTTGATTATCTTATTCAAAATTCAAATATGCATGTACAATGGAGACACATGAGTTTGAATTAATCATTTCATTTCAAATTCCAGTACTATCATAAAACATAAAATCCCCATGAATTCAAAACCTAGTACATAATGACTCAAAACCTAAATTGCATTTTCCTTAAAACTATCAAACTTTACAATTTTCTCTACAACTCTACCTAGACTCGACCAAAAAATATCTAATTTTCTAACCCATACTTCTAGCCTTGAAATCCTTCTTATAGAAAATGAAGGAGCAAACAAGCATTGGGCCAGAAAGTACACATGTCACCAGCCAATTAAAACACCTGGTGATATTCCAAAAATCATTACAGCATCAATCACCTTGAAGAATCTTCTTGTTCATAGTGCTCGCTGAGAATGGTCGATGCAACAACAAAAAACATCAAGAATCCCTCGCCCAAACTACCACCAAAAACAAAACTAGAATCCCTTGTAACTACAAGAGTTAATTTTCTAACCGTTAGCAACCCACTCTTTTACTCCTCAGTTAAATACTTATTTACCAAATTTTGATATTCCTCATCATTTGGCTAGTCAAAATTAATTACCTCATTCACCTTGACATTATAATGTGTGTATTTAACTGCTACCTAATTTTCCTCTCTTTCAAAATATTTCAAAAAAGAGCTGGTGCCAATGATTTTGTCCATACAACTCACCAACAAATCATAATTTGAGTCATCACAAATTAATTTAATTTGATCATTGATGACCTTATTTTCCTGATCCTACCACTGTTGGAGTGACCTAATATTCCTCTGCTCATCAATTATGTCAGGTAACAATGTGTTACCCCAATCATCAAAATTATTCACCAACTCTTTGATCTTCCTACTCAAGTCATCTGGTAAGGTCTGAAAACCTTGCAATTATTTAACTAACACTTGAGTAGGCCTTAATGATTGGGGCCTATTATTTATATCAAACCTTGAGGCCTTATACATTATATCTAAATCACTGGCCCTAGGGATCCAATTTTAAATTAATGGTATAACTACCTCCTGATCCCTATCAATATTCTTTCTTGCATCTAATAATAAAGAATATAAATAATATATAGATGATAATCTATTATCAACTTTCTCATTCAAATGCATTAAGATAGTAGTAGCAATCTCCTTCTACTTTAAAAGGGATCCCTCCTCACTTACCTTCAATGATGCCTGTAATTCTTCAATTTTGTGCATTGGTTGCTTCTTCGTAGGATCAACAGAGCATTCTACCTCTTCATCAATTTGTTCTAAAGAAGGGGTGAGGGAAGGATTTTGACTAGGAGACCCTAGTATGGAAACAATAGGAGAAGCAAGAGGCACTGACCCTATTGTAGAAGGAAATGTACTAATCCTTCGAGCACTTGATGTTTCACCAATCTATTTCTACCTTAACATATCCACCTCAGTTTGTATTTCAATATTCCTTTGTTGTATCTTACTATACTCCTCAATTAAAAGATTATATTTCTCCATTAGGATTTTCTTTTCAGCCTCCTCTCTTTTAGTAGTCTTTTGGGCCAATTTGGCCACAATTACATTTAAATTAGTAGCCTTAGGGGTTGAGGTCTCTGAAGCCCTCTTTATTATTAACCCTCCTCTAAAATTTGGGTTAATATTAGTAACATTTGGCTTTTTCCCTTGAGGGGCCAATGCCCAAATTGTCAAGGTCTCATATTCTTCACTGAAGGCAAAATCTTACAATTCTACCTTGACCTCTTCTTTAGAGTCTTGCAAGGGATACTTTGACTTTATAATAGCATTAAAATCTATAGCATCTACAGTGTCCCATTCACGTAAAATCTGTTGGAATATTTTCCTCAATCCATATTGACATGTAATTGTGACATCAATCATTGTGACATTAATCATGTCTGGACGACTAACTGATCTGAATCCTTTGAAATGTCCCAAGTCACTGAGACAAGGTTAGTGTCTTTCCGAATGAACTATAACTATGACAAGAAGCATTCATTATGACCTTTTGTCGAATGGAGACCTCTGGCCGACAGTATGTTCTTATCAGGGTTCAGGGAGACCCACAAAGACTGGTGAATGCTTTGGGATGATATGTTGAACTCAGGGAGAAGTCCAAGCAACCGAAGAGAGTCTTACTGATAGCATATGGCCTTTGCAGTGACACTAAAGGGTTTTGATATGAAGTCCCAATGACAATGAAATGTCTCACCGAGTTGCTATTGGGTGTCTAGCAGATGTCGGGGAGACTCCTAGCGACCGGTTCATTGGAGTAACACAAATGGATTAAGGAGAATTCTCAGTGATGAAGGATGTCTCACTGATAGCATATAGTCATCAGGCTAACACAAGGATCTCGGGGAGATCTCTCAATGATGGGTGCCTGGTCTCACCAATAGGGATGGCTTTGGTATGAATTAAACACTCGGTATGAGGTCTCAGTGACCAATGGAGAGTCTCGTTGATAGTCCTTGGTAAGACATGAATGCTCGATGTGAGGTCTCGGCGAAAGACAAAAGTATTTCTAACTCAGTAAGACTTGTTTGCTTGGAGTGAAGTCTCAGCGAAAGACATAAGTCTTGCCGACTTGGTAAGACTTGGTTGTGCTCAGAGTGAAGTCTTGGTGAAAGATGAATGTCTTGCCGACTAACAGATGTTTCAGAACAACATGAAGACTTAATGGGAGGTCTTGGTGAGAGTGATAGTCTTGCCAAATGGAAAACTCAAATTGACATGACTTGAACACTTCGATATGAGGTCTTAGCGATCTGCGGTAGTCTTTTTGATGGATTTTTTGAGATCGATATGACTTGTGAAATTTAGTATGAGTCTTTTCGATGAGGAAACTCTTGCCGATAGGAATGAAATGGATATCGATGGATTTGGTATGAGTCATGGCATTCGGTATATCATCTTGATGACTGTATAGACTTATGTCGATATTGATATGAAGACTTTGTGGCATCGGGGAGACACTATTGGTGTCTCACCGATATGCCAACAAATTTTGAATGCCTTTGACCAGACTAACCATCCTATGTGGAGCCTCGTGGACCAATCAGAGGAAGCAATTTTCAAATGGATGGTAGTTAGATTTCTACAATAGTTGTGACACTAAAGTTGAACTGCATGGAGGGAAAAGTCAATGCTCAAGTGGAAACTTTCTACGATGGGGCAGTGGCGGATAAGGATGAATAGAAGATAAAAATCAGAATGTGATAAGATAAAATCAGATCAATTTTGAGATAGTGGATTTGATTCTTGAGAGAATTGTTTTGTAATTGGATGAATAGTAAATGAAGCTACTGTAAACTAATACCAAAGAGTTGTATCTCTGATTTGTATGTAATTTTTTGTTACTAAAATACAAAGAGATTCAGCTTGGTGTGGTGCGTTTTTTCTCGATAGGGTTTTCCTATGTAAATTTGGTGTTCATTTGTCTTTATGTAATTATTTTGTTTCTGTAAATATTCCATTTGTGTCTTAATTGAATTGTAATTAGAAAAGGAAAAGTATTGTCTGCATTATTACCTATGGTTTTGATGTCTGGAAAGTGTTTTTGTACCTCTAATTTCCTTACAAAATCAAGACAACAGCTTGACTTATCAGTTTTATTCCTTCCTCGGGAGTGATGTTCTTGAATTCATCCATTAATTCAACATTCACTTCATCATCATTCTCTTGGTCTGACTTGTCAGGCCTTAATTCTCTTCTCTTCTTACACTTATCCTGGTATTCTTCAAATTTCATCCTCCATACCAATTTCAACAAGACATGAGTTTTTACAAATGCATCATCATCTAGAAACTCCTTACATGCTTCCATCCTTGCATCTTGCACATATTTACCTTTCATATCCAAGTCGGATAAAACCAACTCAGCTGGCCTAGGAGGGGAAGGCATACCAATTTACATATCCTGATTAGTAACAACAATTTCATCCATCAAATCCTCTTGTGGTTGATTAGTTCTTTACCTCTTAAGGCTTGGCTCAGATGGTGGTGATGAGTGACTATCCTCAGGTGATGATTCCAAATCAATTATTTTAATTTCCCTAGGAATTTTGAATCTTGGACCTGGCTGTGTAGGCAATTTCATTATGGGTTTTCCTTTTCTATCCACTTCCTCCTCATCACTGCTATCATCCTTTTTCCTCCTGTAAATGGTCCACCTTTCTATAGGTTGGTATGTTGGCCTTGTCTCAATTGGCCTAGAACCTTGTTCCTATACACCCAGAATCAATTCTAAGTTTATCTTCTTGGTCCTCAAGGTTCCCATAATTTCTTTGAAGCTCTCCATCAAAAAGTCAATTTTCTTATGGTGTGGACTGAACTCCAACAATGGATCATACTTTGGATCCATTTTGTGCACTATATCCAATATCTTATGATAAGCTATCCATTTCTCCTTATTCAACTCCTTCCTATTTAGGTCCAATTCATTTCTAATCAAATCCTTAGGAAAGTTGAACTCATGCACAAAATTACCACCTTTTATTCTTTGTTTGAAAAGGGAAAAAAACCCTTAGGATCATGTTGTCACTTTGGACCACACCTCAAATGGTAATCTTGAAAGAATTTTGGAAAATGCACCTAGACTCCTTTTGAAAATAAAAAATATGATAGGATTGTATAATCTAGGAAAGAATTTCCTTTACCCTTCCCAATAAGGTTGTCCTCATGGATACAACCAATCTACCACATAATATCTACAAACCCCACTCTTGGTGGCACATTGTATGGAAATATATGAGGGGTCCCTTGAAAACCGTACACCCTCAAAAAAATGCTTACTGGGTATGGAATAATGTCACCCCAGTTATGGAAGACTTTCAATCTTGGCCTTCTCCCCTTTGGTCTGAGGAAATAATGCAATTCCTCAGGAATCCTAGGTACATTCACCATCATTCTAGCCCTCAATCTACAAGCAAAAAAATTATCAAATTGCACATAACTGGTTCTTTCCTTATTACAAGATAAATCTGCAGCCCATATCTGTACTGGAAATCTTTCCCCATCAACTAATTGTCCTAATTCCATCTTCTCAGAGATAAAGTTATCATTCTTGAACAAGAACACATACATTAACAAATAATACCAAAATAATTGAGTTCTTGTATCATTTTTCTACAACTTCAACAGCCCTTCATGTATCCTTTCAGCCAAGAAAGAAGCAAAATCATAAGTTACAGAGATGTTAGGGTGTTGTATTTGCATCCCCATGAACATGTAAGAAATGGGCATAACAGTAATATGATTGAAACCTAGAATCTAGCATAATGAATAAAAAGTGGCCAAGAAATGATTTGCAAAATAGTTTAATCTGAAAGGTTCTTGGTCACTAGGTCTAATATGAAATCTTGAACCTCCTGCCCTAGCCAAATGAGGTGGAAACAACTTGGCTCTAAAAAATGACTTCAACTTCCTATATTCCTACTTCATCTCCTAAAGATTAATCAGAACCAAGTACACACAAGGCTCACTCAAATCAAAAACCTATTGAAATTCTTCTTTGTTAATGCATAACATAACCCTTCCATCATTATCTTTGATTACCCGTGTGATAGGATCATATCATGCAACAACTGCCCTAAGAAAGTCTACATCAGGGAACACATTTGGCACCACTAGCTTCCCCAAATCATACATCCAGTCGTTCGAAAATGGGTGAAGCAAATTCCTCTATCCATACTACAATATGAACATCTCCAAACCTATGAGAGGAACCCTAGTATCGGCTATATTGGAACAATTATATAATAACCCTTCCCCTAGGATTTTTCCTCACATAAAAACCAATCCATTCTTCCTATCATTTGTTGAAAAGGGAAATTTATCTAGGAAGTCATCATATAGGTTCCTATTTAAATAATCAATTTGGCTAGAATGTTACTTTGGCGATGCCATCTTAGATAAACTAGGGCCTCTTTACAATTTCAAGCTTTGAACAACTAGGACTAACCAGAAATATGAAATTATAGAATAAAATCCTACAATTTCTCACAATTTAGTTAACCTATAGCCCTAAAACATTTAGTAACAAGCCCTATGACAAGAATACAACAAATTTTCCCAAATTCAGGTTCAAAATAACCAAGAGATGCAAAAATTAACTCATGGCTTTGTGTTTGCAGAAACTCCAACTTCTTGTTGTAGCAATTCTTATATCTTCGGCTTTGAGACTACTTTGAAAAGATACTTGAATTCTTTATGGTACAATAAAAGTAGGAGAATTGTTTTTATTTTGATCAAATCATGCCAACAAGTGTCTCATTTTCCATTAAAGCTCACTCGCGCACTGCACAAATGGCTCCAGTCATATTTGATGCAGATTTAAATATTAGTCATTGATCCTTCACTTTGATTAGATCATCAAATGACTACCTTCAAAACAATTAAAACAGTCATCCACATGGCCATAAGGGCCCACCATACCATACACTGCAAAGGAAATCCATGTGGAATTTTCCCACAATATCATGATTAGTAAAGTCCTTGCAAATTTTAATCATGCAATAGTGGGAAACCGTAGATCTTGATCATTGGTAATCTTGTTCTTTCAATACAGTCACCAACTTTTCCATTAATCATCGAGCATCTTCCCCACTGAGATCATAACATATCCACTAATTTGAAACACGTGCATCTCAAAAATTATTTAGTAACCTGCTACATAATGTATTAAAGCCAAATTAATTTACCAAAGTATTTAATTGTTCCTTCAGCTTCACCAAATGAGACATGTGGTGCTTTCCTACAATATCAAAATCAACCAAAGTAGTGTGGTGGGGTCATCGTAGGATAGTGGGGAGTGGCTGAGATCAAATGATAATTGATCAATGGTCACACAAATTTTTCCCCCTGCAAAATAAAACATTTATTAAAAGAATGAGGGCACATCAATAGGTAGATGATAAACAATGAGATAATTTGTTTTAAAATTATGAAGCATGGGCCATCCAAGACTTAGGGAAAAATAAAATCATGCAAAGGAATTAAAACAATAAGACCAAGTGGACCCAACCTAGATGAAACGATGGGGAATAAGTTGTTTTTAAAACCCCTCCAAAAGTAACAGCAAAATAGATCCCACCCAAGGCGCAAGATAAAAAATAGGGTTTAACATGAAGACAAAGATAAAACCCCAACCTTAGGATTTCCCCAACACCATAAAATACTAGTAACATAAGACAGGACAGGAAAGGAACACAAGGAGCAAAAATTGAAGCTCCATCAGGCTATGTTGGAACAATTATACAATAATCCCTCCCCTAGGGTTTTTCTTTGCATCAAAATCAATCCATTCTTCCTATCATTTTTGACAAGGGAAATTGATCTAAGAAGTCATCATATAGGTTTCTACTTAAATAATCAATCTGGCTAGAGTGTTACTTTGTCAGTGCCATCTTGAGTAAACTAGGGATTACTTGCTATCTCAAACCTTAGATAGACTAGGGCTAGACAAAATATGAAATTATAGAACAAAACTTTTCAATTTCCCACAATTAAGTTAATCTATAGCCCTAAAACAATTATCACTAAGTCCTATGACAAGCACACAACAAATTTCCCACAAATTGAAATTCACTCACTTTTATCTCCCTCCCCTCTACCCTTAACCCTCTACATTCTACCCTCTACCCTTAGCCCTCTACTCTCTATCTCTCTCCTACTCACTCCCTCTCTCTCTCTCACTAAATCCATCTATCCCTCTCCCCTCTACCCATAACCCTAAACCCTTAACCCTTAAAACTCAAACCCTTAAACCCTCTACACTCTACCCTCTACCCCCTTCTCTCTCTCAAGTCTCTCACTCCTACCCCCTCTCCCTCTCTTAGGGTGATCTCTCTCTCACTCACTCCCTCTATGTCTCTCCCCTCTACCCTTCAACCCTAAACCCTAAACCCTTCAATCTTAAACCCTAAACCCTTAAACCCTCTACCATCTACCCTTAACCCTGTCTCCCTCTATCTCCCTCCCACTCCCTCCCTCTCTCTCTATCAAGTCTCTCCCTCCTAGGACCACTCCCTCTCTCAGGTCTCTCTCTCTCTCACTCACTTAGTCACTCTATCTAAGTCCTCCTTCCTACCCCCTCTCCATCTCTTAGGTCTCTCTCTCACCCACTCACTCCCTCTATCTCCTTTACCCTTAGAGCCACTTTGGCTTATGCGACATCTACCCTCTACCCTTAAACACCCCTCCCTCTATCTCTCCTCCCCTCCCTCCCTCTATCTCTTTATCAATTCAATCCATCCTACCCCCTCTCCCTCTCTTAGGTCTCTCTCTACCCTTAACCCTCCCTT